>SNQJ01S0036871.1:137050-180536 GCA_010110895.2 Picea sitchensis
ATCTTCTCAGATTTCTTCTAGGATTGTGGTAGAGATGGAAGAGCGAACCCTCAACTTGTCTTGTAGGGTGATCAATGTTTACAGTCCATAAGAAGAGGTAATTCCTTTTTGGGAGGGTCTGAGCTCATCAGGGGCTCTAGCAACCTGAAATGTTATCCTCGGGGGGTTTAAATTTTACATTATCGACTCGAGAAGTGTGGAGTGTTCATCCTCGCAAAGATGCCCAGCAAGGTTTTTTTTCCATTGGATTGTTGGAAATCACCTAATTGATTTCGAACCTCCAAATATTTCTCAAACCTGGAGGAATGGAAACAAAGGGGAAAATCTAGTGGAAAAGCATCTGGATAGATTCCTCATCTTATAGGATTTAATTTTATTGTTATGTACTTTCCTGTCATGGGTGTTAACAGAAGGTTCTTCAGATCATTTTCCCATTCTCATGAAAATTGTAAACATGGGGAAAACGCCTCCCTCCCCTTTGAAATTCAATGAGAATTGGCTGTAAGAGGAGGAGTACAGAATATTGATTATGGAAGCCTGGTTGCATCTAACAGATGACAACATATCTTCTTATATGTTTCATTTTTCTTGAAACCTCAAAAAAATTAAATCGATTCAAAAATTTGGGCGACATCTTATAATGCATAATCTCATTCTTTCCTAAAGAAAATTGAGGCAAGGATTGAGTTTTTACTAGTGGAGAGGCCAGAATGCTCATTATCTGCGAAAGAAGAAGATTATTTGTGTGATCTCATGAAAAGGAAGCACTTGAAACCTCAAAAAAATTAAATCGATTTCAAAAATTTGGGCGACATCTTATAATGCACAACTCATTCTTTCCTAAAGGAAATTGAGGCAAGGATTGAGTTTTTACTAGTGGAGAGGCCAGAATGCTCATTATCCCCGAAAGAAGAAGATTCTTTGTGTGATCTCATGAAAAGGAAGCATGCTTTGTTGTTGTTGTAAGAAGCAAAGTGGCATCTTAAAAGTTAGTCTATTTGGCTAAAGGAAGGAGACAACAATATAAAAAAAATCCACATACCTATGTGCAACAAACCAAAACTCTATTGCGGAAATAAAGGATCAAAGTGGGGAGGAAGTTTCCTCTCACGAGGACATTGCTAAGGCTGGAAAAACATATTTTAGTATCATGTTTAAGGAAAGGGTGGGGTGCCCTATTGCAGATATTTTAAAGGTGATTGAGTTGTTCCCTAGAGAAATCACAGGGAAATGAACGAGTCTTTGCAAGCAGATATTTCAAAAAATGAAATCTTCACAACCCTTTTGGCATTGTAGAAAATAAAGAGTCTGGGCCTAGATGGCCTGGTTGTTGAATTTTTTCTGGGTTTTTATGAGTTGAATAAAGAGGATTTTCTTAAAGTGGTTCAAGAATCTCATAAATCGGGTAAAACCTCAGGCTCTTTCAATAAGACTTTCCTTGTCGTTATCCCTAAGAAAGTGGAGGTTGCCTCTTTTGAGGATTTTCGCCCAATGTTCTATTGCAATATGATTTATAAGCTTATTTCAAAAGTCATCGTGAATAGGCTTAAGCCCATTCTCAGTGACATTATCTCGAAGGACTAGTTTGGCTTCTTATTCAAAAGAAAAATTCACAATGTTGTATATTTAGCCCAAAAATCCTTGCACTCGATCAAGGTGTGCAAAATACCATCTATTGTTGTGAAGCTATACCTCCCCAAAGCTTACGAAAAAGTACATTGGTTTTTTATCAAACTAGCTTTAATTCAAATGGGAATGAATCTAGCCATGGTAAATTGTATTATGGGGTGTATTGAGTTAGCCTCTTTCGTTGTTCTTATAAATGGTTCACCCTCCCATTTATTTCTCTCTTCTAGAGGCCTTCACAAGGGATGCCCTTTATCCCCATTTCTTTTCCTTATTGTGGCAAAGGGGCTTAACATGCTCATTAAAAATTCCAAGAGAAGAGGGATCCTAAAAGGGATAAAAATAATGGACAATGAACTCATATTTCATCTACTTTTCGTTGATGACATTATGCTCTTTGGTTTAGGTTTTGTACAAGAATTCCAAGTTTAAAAGATATTCTAGATTTGTTTTTCTCAGCAAATGAGTGGAGATAAATATGGCAAAGTCTTCGTTGAGGGTAAATGCTTTGGGAGATGAGACAAGAGGCCAAATAAGCACTCTTGTCCCCTTTTCAATCTCAGATATTGATGTTGGGGTTAAATATTATGGAATGGATAATATTAGCCCATGTTTCTACATTTTAATATAAATTTCCATCCTTAAAATCATCCATGGAGACTTCTCAATATGTAAAATGCCTCTGATTTTATAACATAACTGTAATTTGTATGAGAACACAAAGTTTTCTCACCTTTTTTGGAACATTCTATGATGGATTTTTCGATTTAGATAAAATCTCATCCTTTGTGTGTTTGTTTCATTTTTCAAATGAATTATCCATTCCATAACAAAATTCGATGCTTGATATGGTAAAAACCTTTGCACTCAAGACTTTGAGAGTTAAAAATAAATATGTTGTATCCTTACTCCTTGATGGTATGACGTTTCATGGTTTCAAAGAAGTTTCAACAAATTAAATCAAATGTTGATTACTAAATGTTCCAATGTTTTTAGATCTAAAACTACAACACATTTACTTAGAGAATACATAAACAATCTAAATTATTTTTTATACAAAAAATTGGATTTCAATGATGATGATGATTATGATGATTAACATCCACTAAGACAGAATTGGTCTATCAGACCTTAAGAGGGTAAGTGATTACTTGTGATTAATTAGAATTTTGTTTCTGTGCTCGAAAAGCATTAAGAGCAGGGATAATTTTAAGGATGGAAATTTATTTTAAAATGTAGAAACCTTGGCGAATCTTGCTAATCCTTCATATACTAACTATAAAATACTGGCGATATTTTTGTAAAAATATTCAAATTGTTAAGGATTTTATATAGTATGTATAAAATTTTGGCTATTATTAAGGTAAAATAACTTTATCCTATAGAATCTGGGCGAATCATTTTTAGAATAGCGAATCTTTTTTTGGGAAAAACCATGGAAAATTAGCCCATGAGGGAAATTTAGCCTTTAAAATCATCCATGATTAAGAGAAGCTTTCCAAGATCACCATACTTTTGTTGAGTTAAGAGGTTAGGAAGGTTGGTAGTGGGATAAATATTTTGAAAATGATATCTAATATGGGTATAGGTTGGACAACCTAAGAGAAAGTGTTTTTCATCTTCAACCTTCTTAGTGTCACAAAGGTGACACACTCTTTCATTCCATGGCATTTTAGGAATTGACCAACGCCTAGTTTCACTATGGAGCTCATGAGAATTTGTTCTTATCTTAGCAATGTTTATTTTTTTCTTTACACTTGGCAAAACAGATAGATAATTTTGATCTTATAGATTAGGTTTGATTACATCTTTATAATACCTTAATTTTCTTTTTTCCTCTAACTCTTTATCACACCACATTTTCTCCTTAAATTTTGATTTGACGTTTTTAATAGTATCTTTATTACATAAAATGGACAACCCATGATTCCCCAATAGTTTAGCCAAGACCGAACATCTTTATACCATCCTCACTTAAGTTGATGGGTGGTTATGATTCGATTTTGAAGAAATTTTAGGTAGCCTCTTGTCTTCCATGTTGACTTGTTCTTATACATTAGTTATCTAGTCATCGCCATGCTCTCAATAGAGGAGACTTGTTCTAGAGGAGGATGTGATAAGGTGTATTCCTTTAATTTTGAGATTATAGGTATAAGATTCTTTTGTATTTTCTCTATCTTTCTCCGAGATTCACGAGAGATACTATAGCCCAGGACTTCACATCCATAAGAATAACGAGGTGTAACAAGATTCTCAAGGAGTTTCTTCATCAACTCCAGATCGGTTGATTTACGATTGTTTTCAAGAACATAATAATCTTTCCATCCCCAATAATCATTTTCTCAATGTTATAATTCCAATTGAGCTTGTGGTGAATATCAATTCCAAGATATTTGTATGAATTCACTTTATCAGAGTTGTTGTTGTCATATACCGAAGGGCATTAGGGATTTTATTGGATTTAATAATCGACCTTAGTCTTATAATTATTAACAATCATACCTGTTAGACAAAAATCCTTGGGATTCTTAGTTGGTTCAAGATTATAGGGACTCCTTGCCATAAAGAGCGATATCATCGACTGGAGCAAAAATCCTTGAGGATTCTTAGTTGGTTTTCAAGATCATGGGGACTCCTTGCCATAAGAACGATATCATCGACATAAAGAAGAAGATTGATGACTATACCAGTGAAAGTAGGGCCGACACAACCTGCTTTTTCCAAGCATTCTTCTAACTTGTCAATGTATATACCAAAAAGAATAGGGAACAAAGAACAACCTTATATACAAAATTATCGATGTGTTTATAATAAGTTATATAACATTCACATTTTTTAAAATAAATAAAATGAGATTTTAATATAAATACTTAAATGCATTTATAACATATTATAGGACATTCACATTTTTAAATAAATAAGAATAATAATATAATAACATACTTAACTAATACATCATAAGAATTATGGGAAACCAAACCCATTAACAATCAACTTAAGATAATAATGAAACTCATTGTAAATCAATATAACATATAATAAGAAATACATTATTATCGTGTAGATTTAATTATTAATTATTAATTTTGATATTGAAATTAAACAAGATGTGAAGGAAAAAAGATACCATATTTATCAAAATTAAACAAACCGTGAAGGAAAAAGATACCATATTTATAGTGATTTTTCTTTAATAAAGGAAAATACCTACTTAAAATATAAATTGTTTGTCTCCATCATTTAAAAAATATTATAATCCTCTAATATCTCTTTTACCAAATATTATAATCCTCTAATATCTCTTTTTTTTAAATAAAGAAAGAAGAAAATGATATCATAAGCATCATCTTGCCTACTTTTAACTTTTTTTTTTTATATATAGAAGACGGGTTCTTCACCAACTCAACTAAATGACTAGAAAGCACCTTAGTTTATTTTGAAGAAAATAATTCCTAACAAAGATATATACAACAAGAATCACAAAAAGGAGTGGACGAGTAGTATCCCATTCGACTAAGATTTTGGGAGGTGCCATAGCCTCCAAAGTGGAAAAGTGGATTCCATGGACACCATCACCATTAGTGCAAAGAAAGCACTTAGGCTAGGTTGAATGATGCCATCCTTTAACATTTTTTGAATCATATTTTGTATCTTAATCTTTTGTCAATATGGGTACGTGAAAGGACTAATGTTAGGTGGTACACCTTCTTAGCTGCAAATGAATGGGATGGTCGTGCTCTCAAGCAGGTGGAATACCTTTAGGAGTATCTTTAAATAACTTGGAATCATTATTGATAAAGTTTTGGAGATCCATTGGAGTAGAGAGTCTAGATGTTTGAAAATCTAGTGAGAACAATTGTGCAATTACACCATGGTGTCCATTTGTTAGTAATTTTTTCATGTTGTTAGATTTTATAACTTTAGAGGGATTCCCTTGGATACCTCTAAGTTCATTTTCCTTTCCTTCAAAGGAAAATATTATAAAAAGTTCCTAAAAATTATTCCCAGTGATTGTAACCATTGGAACCCTAATACAACATCAAAACTACCCATTTCAATTGCAATCATGAGAATATCCAATAAATACTCCCCCATATTGAACTTAATGCTATGACACTTCCCTGAACAATTTATGGTAACTCCATATGCAATCATTACTTGAAACTCCAGTGCTATAAATATAAAGCAATTGAGAATTTTTGCTAATTTGTACTTAATGAAGTTGATCCATAATTCTATATGAAAAATAAAAAATGCAACAATAGAATAGAATGGCCCGCAAGAATAAAAACACCGCAAAATACAAAATACGCAGAGAATGACAGAGAAAAACATTGGAAGTGAGAAGTAAATGACCATCGTTTTATTCATAAGAGAGGAGCACCCTCTTAATACTATGCAAGGCAACTTTTTCCTCTCCAACAATTGTAGTTACAAAATAAGTTGTTTCTTTTATTTTTGAAGCACCATCTTAACTAAAATTGCGAGGGTCGTTTCCCTAGAAACTGAATGACATGACCGACATGCTAAAAAATATTTTAGAAGTGCATTGCTTAACTATACTGGCAAGGTATATTTACATTTTGACTGATTGATACAAACTAACATACTAACATTTATTCAACAATGCCTTTCTCAACCAAAACTGGCAAGAGCATAATGCAATAGAAATAACTACCTACATGCTAAACTCTCTTGTGTTGAGTGGTGAAGGAAGGGGGGTGCCAATTTCGGTGGCCCAATTCCTCCATGTTTATATCCGGAAGCATCCCTGCTTCTTCCAATAGATGAATAAATTTGCATTGCATTCTCACCAATACTTTCTCGAACTGTATTGAGACCATATCTGAGTGAGCGCAACTGATGAAGTTTGCCTCATAATCATTTCTTGGCCCACAAGGGCCACAAACGAACTTCCTCGACATGTAAATTAAATAAAAGTTCCCTATAAAAATAATGGGTGTGTCCAATACACCCTAGTTGATTAACTTCTTCAACGAAGAAGGGATGCCTTTGCAAATGATTTTTCCCAGCTACACTGCATTTGGAAGAATTTGGTTTTCTGGAAGATTTCTCAATAATTTGTTTGACCAAAGAGGAACGATCATGCAGAGTGTTATAATATGTTGGCACTTGTGTTGGAGTATATAACCTACTGGTTGAAACTGTTGGAACATAAACCTTCTTTGACAAAAGAAATGTTGGAGACACTCAAGGAAATGATGAAGGAGAAGTAGGGCCTGAATGTGGAATTCGACCAGGTTTGCACTCTATCAGAGAAGACTCTCAAGGAGAGAGGTGGTAGGAAGGGGAATTGGGAAAAGAGGCTTCCAACGGGAGATAAATGATGTGCTCAATAGAACAATACATGGGAAATCTATTGGGTTTGGGGAAGACCTTAGAAACTTCTTGGATTGGGGGAGCCATGTCCTGATGTGTTGGGTTGATTAGATGGTCTGTTTTAATGGGGAAAACCAATCAAAATGAAACATGTTTGTTCAGATTGACTTGCTTAACGAATTCTTGTCCAGTCAAAGGTTGTGTGGAATGAGGAGCATAGGAAGTAAGAACATAGGTGTGTCCCTCATGTTGCAAGTGGTATTTATGAATATTAGCATGATAAACAACATTTTGGGTCTATTGGTAGGGGATTCCAAGTAACATGTCAACATAATCTAAAGTTGGACTATCACATACCAAAATATCCTGGAAAGGTCCAATAACGAAGGTCATCGCGCAACACCAAAAGATAGTGAGGTGTGGACCTTCCTTCTATACCCATTCGAGATGATATGGTTCGGGGTGCAGAGTAGTTGGGAGTTGTAGACGTTGGACCAAGTCCTGGGAGATGAGGTTCTTTTTACTTCCATTGCTTAGGAAGAGAGTAGCCAATTTGTGCTCAATTTGACAATTGTGGGTAAATAGTGGCACATGAGAGGTGTTGTGTTCATTGGTGGTCATCAGAATTAAAGATGGGTCAAGTTTTGTAGGATTTTAAAGATAAATGAATTTAAAAGGGTCAGGGGAATCAGAATGAGCGACCTTAAAAAAAATATTTTTATTAGGGTGAAGTTTCTGAAGTGCTCGAAAGTCAGAAAAAGCATGCAAATTGGTCTTATGGAAGGTACACCAGGTTTCATTATAGGGAGAGGCAAGTGAGGCATGTGAACCAGAGAAGGGAATAGTAAATGAATTATTGACATTAGAGAGACCAACTTGGGCTTGCGGAGAGTGGGTTCAAGGTGCCACTTTACGTTCCACAACCAAGGCTCGAATAAATTCCTTGTCCAAGGAAGAGGTTTCAAACAAATCTACTTCACAAAAAAGATGAATTAATAAACCAAAATTAAATTTAATAATTAATGCCTCTTTTGAATCAACGATGTGCAGCTGGATACATAATTTGAATAAGATGTCGATGTATCCATAGATGGAATGATTGACAAGTTTTCAGAGTTGCAACCATTTGGTGAGGAGGTTCTAGCGATAGCCCGGTGGGTAGAAGCGCTCTTTGAGAGCTTGGCAGAATCCATTCCATGTAATTTCTGGTGTTTGTGTCTTGACCAGGTCATATGTGTCCATGACCCAAGAATAATTCTCTAGCTGAGTTTCCCACCATGTCTACACAATTCCCTTGAGTTGTATACTAGTGATTTGAAGCTTCATGTATTTTGTCACCTCATGACATGTATGAAAGTATGTGGAAAGACTACGAAGCCAAGAGTCAACATTCTCGCCATTGATTTGGCCCACAAAAGTTGATAATTGGAAGAATGTATCGAGCTGCATAGGTGTTGGAGCTATGCATTGTTTTAGATAGAGTATATCCTGGAGAGACATCGTTAAATCCTAAATTAGATATATGGAAGCGGATGTGGAATCCTCTGTATAAGGATCTCTTTGCAGAAACATAATTTTCATTCACCATGGATGTCGATTTGTCACCAAATGTTGCAATGAGAATCAATGAACTCCCAAGCACATTGAGAAGGCACCTGGTACCCTGAAGAGGCGTGTGGATAATGGTGAAATATGAACATGCTAGAAGCCTTAAGGAGGGCACACTGGAAGTCTTGAGAAGGACATCTGGATCTAAGAAAAAACATTGTTGGATGGCCTCTCTTCTCAATTCCGTGGTTGACCAAAAGTTGTCTTGGATCCAAGCTATGATACCAATTGATTCGAAATTATATATGTTATACATTTATTTTCCACCTAATCACTTGATAGGAATAATCTAGGGGTTAGTAGTATGATCCATTGAATCATGCCACTTTTCCCCTGAGATTACAATACTTTTATGCATGGTCATTGGCTTCCCATTTACAACTTGTGACTAGGAAGTGTTGGTCACTCCCTGTCCTCATGCAAGGAGCAACCATTTGCTCCCTGTAAGAATGCAGGGAACAACGAGATCTGCTAATCCCTTTTTAGAATTGGTTTCATAAGTTGAGATTTAATCACAGATTCTCCATGGTTTGACCTTGATAATTTTTTCATCTTGGGCATGTAAATCTTATCCAAGTTACCCTTTGATCTTATATCTACTATCCTATAAATAAAGAGGGTCTCTCATGGGAAAAGGGGGAAAAAAAGAAAAATTAATTTTATGTTGGAAGATTAATCACAAAGCTTGGGCAAGGAATCTAGTTAGAATTTCATCAAGTTATCAAATTGTAAATTGTAAATTGTTTCCATTTGATCAATAGACAATGCACATGACTTTCCATCTTATTTGATTGTACATGATTATCATAATCTTTGGAAATAATTAGGATGTTCATGTCATATCGTTAGATCTACAATTAGTCTACATATGATATATTTGATCTTGTGAAAGGAGTTTTCTTATATATCCATGTGTGTAGATCCACATTGACAAGGGTGAAGGACATCTTCGACAAGGAAAATGGTGAAGGAGCATGCAAGGACAACCATTGGGTGACTGGGTAAGATCTTTATTCTATTCACTTATAGATCATTTATGTGTATGATTTAGATCTAGGAAGGTCCACGGTTTGTATCTCTATTCCGTCTTAGGTCTAGGGAGAGCCTAAGGGAGGTAACTCCTGCAGGGTGAAAATATCCTACAACAGATTGGCGACTCCACTATAGAGGTTAATTTTCTCTTCCTCAATTTTTGATTTATCTTTCCAATATCCTTGCTTCTTGTAAGCCCCATTTTTTTGTCTTGATCTGTCAATGAGCCTTTTTTGAGGTTATTTGAAAATTACCAGTCTCATATTTGATAGATCTACTTTATATCTATTGTGTTTTGTTATCGTACGATCGTGGTTGTAACTTGTCTATGTACACAGAGTGACCTTACCCTTGTTGGTCGCATGTTTCTCCTGCACTAGGTGTAACCGCCCTTACAACACCACTACCTAGTGCGACCAATGCTTTTGTTCACCTTCTACATCTCTGCAAGTTGCGACCAGTCGCTCTGTGGTAATTACGAGGGAGCAACTAGGATTTAAAAAAGCCATATTTTGAAGGGAGATCCTTGAAAATATAGCGCATATATGTTTTTATTTTTTTTCTTCCAGTCCTCCAGATATCTTTTGGTTCTGTTCCAACAACCATTGTTTCAATATCTTTCAAAAATACTTTGAAATATTTTCCTTTGTATGCCATTTCATTTTTTTTATTAAAATCACGTTCTGTATTTGTGGGTACAATTTAGATCAATTAATCTCATTCCCACAGACTTTTAAAGTGTTGATGGCATTACATTTTCTTTAAGAGAGTCCATTTGTTTTTAGAAATATTTTGGGTGTTACTTTAGATTTTATTTCATTGTTTAAACAAAGCCAACTCTCTTTATTTGCATTTCGTCCTAGAATGCAATTTTTTTTTCATGTTATTTGAAATTTTTTTCTACCGTTTAAAGCTTGAATTTTAAGTTGACGACATTTTTTTGCTTGGATATTCTAGTCCTTGGGTGCTTATTTTTGTTTATCTTACTTAGATTTTGAATTCTTTGTGATTATCATTGTATACTTTCACTTTGTTGGAAAACAAGAGAAAAAGAAGAGTTCTTTTTTAGTTTTCATCCAATTTGAAAAGAAAAACAAAAATATTTGTTTTGGTACATATTTGAAAAGGCTTATTTTTCTTTGGGATTTCAGAAACAATAATTTGGTAGTTTTACATTTCAAAATTTTTCCATTTGATTAAATAAATAAATAATTGCATGCTTTTGGGTGTTCATTTTTTTAAGAAGAAAAGATCTCTTCTCTTACCCACAGTTAGAATTCATCGAAAGAAAAATATTTTCATTTCATTCTTTGTTTTTCATTTTGGAGTCAAGTCTTCACACCACTAGTTTCACCTCTGTACACCCTCCAGAGTAAAAAAAACTTTTAAAATCAACCGACGCTTTAATAAAATTAACTAGACATTTTTGTTTTAGTACACCAACAATAACTTAGGATTAGAGTCTTTGGACTAGGAAAAGTAATTAAATTGTCCAAGACTACTAAACCAAATTGTAGAACACTAAAGAGGGATAAAAATCCAACTGTCAAATATGCATAGCCAGGAATCCCCTCTAACATAGGGGATAAACATGATGTTACATGCATAAGTGAAGCGAAGATTACCCCTCCAAATATTGACCAATCGTAGTGGAAAGAGCATATATTGGGGTTTTTTCTTGAGTGTTACTGGTTCATTTGGTGTCGATGCTTCGTGAATCTTGAATTCGTTCGAGATCCTCATGAGTCTTATCAGTCCACTTTTCTTCAATACTTTAGAAGAGCTTTGGACTTTGTTATCCCGCGCATATGTTCGGTCCCGACTGTCGACTATACCCCCCGGAGGTCTACTACGAGTTGGTAACCTTAATGACCTTTCGTAGGTATCTACATAGGTGACTGTGGGGGGGTTCCCATGGTACCCGAGGCAAATGTTGTATCACACTTTTAGTACCCTTGGAGGGTGATCCCACGAAAGCGAGGGTTTCTTGCACCAAGAAGGAATGTTATGTGGAGGTCGGGGTAATTGCTTCTCATATCTTTGTTGATGGCTTGACATCATGTCTTCGAAAGATCCTTCTATCTATTGTTGCTTGGTTGATTACTTGTAATTTTTTTTCTAGGAATGTGTTTGTTTTAAAGTTCGTAGTTGGCCTTATAAATCGTTAAATTTTAACCATGGCTGATCACGGGCTTCATAGATCATGGTGAATGCAAGGGTTAGACCCTGAAGATCATGGTCATCCAAACAACCCTTCCAACATAGGAATAGTTAATGAATAAATTTTCTTTGAAACAGGGAGTGTAGGTCCCTCTGGTGAACCAATTGAAGGGGTGGTTGAAACTGTCGAAGAAGGTAACTTCCTCCCTCCCACCAATCCCCCTCCCTCACAATCCACTCTAGTGCCTACCTATTTTAATCTTGAAAACTATCCCCTACCAACTGACATGTAAACCAAATGATCTTCTGACATGCACACATCAACATCCGCCTCTACAAATGGAATATTAATACCCCCAATGGATCTTGAAATTTTCACCCTAGCACACATTACCACTTCTAACACTTTTCCTTGGTGGCCAACAATATTGAACTCAATAACCCCACCACAAATATCTTCGGGGACAATTCTTATCCATACCACTATAACTGAACCTAGGATGAAACCAAGCGCAATACTTGGTTGTCCTCTACAAATTCACTCTAGTTAGGTAGCTAGCAGTGTCGTTTCCTTGGAACCTACAACAAGTACCTTGTAATTTCACCCCTCCATTCAAGTAGGTAAATTAATGATAATCACCCAAAATGTTATTCCTACACAAACTATTCACATAGGAGGTTGTTCTTTACCTCCCAATGGTGGGAAAATTCTAATTGGGGGGAAACCCTCAACTACAGGGTTCTCTTCAACGTAGGGGAACCAACCACCATGGGGACAACAATCAGTTGGGGGTCAACCCTTAGTTGCAATGCCATTACCAATCTAAGGGAAACAACCTGTTGGGGGGGAACCACCCACTTTGGGACAACAACCAGTTTGATGAACAATCCCATTTGACGAAGAATCACACACTCCATTCCCCATTTTGCCCCCCTATCCCCGCAAAAATCTCGTCTAACATCCCTAAGTTTGACGGAAAACCCAGAGAAGATCCGAACAACCAAATCATGACCTTCCATATTTGGTTTTATTTAAACTCCTTGATGGATAATTCCATCCGATTACGAATTTTCCAACGACCACTCACAGGAACGAAGGATAAATGGTATATTGAACTTCCACAAAACTCTTTCGGTGATTTAAACACTCTCTCCATGGAATTTCTATCTCACTTAAAACTTCCCCTTCGGTATGAGACAGACACTAAGCTTTTAACCTCCCTTCAACAATCTACCTCCACCCACATTTCCAATCACATTCACGAATGGAGGCGACGAAGATGATTTATTAAAGCCACCATCCTAGACCAACTCTTGGTATATTGGTTCACACAGTTGCTTCTACCACCCATAGCTAGAGACATCGCCATGGGAGGATTTGTAATCGAGGAGAAAGCCATCAGTCGTGCCTGGTATTTAGACTTGGTATATTCCCAGTCCATCACATTATACGTTCTAATTCCCCATGATCCTTGCCCATCGACTGATCAATAAAAACCACCTCGGGACCCCACACCGATGGTATGGTCGGTCCCGTATCTTCCACTACATTTGGCCAGTTGACTAGGTATCTTAGTCAATCGATTATATCTCACAATCCCGCCTCGTCTATTCCTGCTACCACCTCCAATTTTTCCCCTGTTAAAACCTTTGAGGTTAACTTAGTGCAATAAACCAAACCCAAAAACCCACAATAATTTGGAGGAAAAAAGAAAGGTAATAATAATAAGAAAAATAAGAACCCTTCTGAGAAGATAGGCCCAAAAACCCAATACCCCAATGTTGGGGGGAAAATAAATGAAAAGAAAAATATCCTTGCATGGTATGGAAGGAGGACCACTACACTAAAGACTCCCCTTGCCTTGACAAGGCTCATAAATACCTCAAACGAGGGGGAACTCCTTCCCAACCAATAGTAGTAACTAACCCTTACCCCCCCCAACAACAACATATGATAGCACAAACCCACACACCCCCACTAGGGGACAACGTAGAGTCCTCAACAAAAAAAAAATCGATGGTTATATCTATGGCGACATTAAACACTAGAGCCAAGAACTATGACTCCATGGAGGTGGAGACTTCATCAAAGGATTCTCCACCAACTTCACCACCCATTGTCCCTCTCATGTTAGAGAAACCAGCTTCCGAACCTCCCATCCTCCCTCCCAAAGGGGTACTTCGAAGGACCACCCACAATATGAATGCTTGGGAAACCCAACACTATAGCATAGTGGAAGATCTTACCCAGGCCCAGTGCGCCATGTCCGCATTCGAAGTATAGCAGAGCTATCCTACACAATGAAAATACTTTCTATCATCCACAGGGGAATAGACCCTTCGAATTCTACCATTATTTCCTTTGACACAAAATAGAGTGAGATGTGCCTGTCACACCAATTGGCATTGCAAATTACAATTCAATGTTTGAATAAAAATATATTCTGTAAATTTATCGATGAAGGAGAAACCACTTGTATTATGTCTTCGTCATGTTGTAAATCCATTGGTTCTCCACAAATCACCACATCATCAACCATCCTTAAATATTTTGATGGATTTTTTTTTAAACCCCGTGGAATTCTCACCCCCCTATCCATTGAGCTCGGGGGAAAGACTATCTCCATCGAATTCGAAGTGGTTGAAGCCACTCTCAACTACAATTTACTCTTAGGACGCACTTATCTCTACTAAATGAAGGGTTTTTCATCCATTTCCTTTCACATTGTATGATTTCCACATCAAGGGAAGATAGTTACGATTCACCAATTGGATTTTTTCACCCATGACTTGCATGCTAACCCAAGTACCAATGTTCCCTTTGTAGGTGAATCTTCTGGGGGGTATGAAAGAGTTGGTGTAGGTATGTTTAAATAACCTTCTCTTATGGGGATATTCCCCCTTCCTACACTTGACACCACCAACATATCTCTCGTCAACATTATCTCTTCTATTGTTAGCACACCCCTTGCTTCTTACGATCCTTGGGTGCTTTCTCACCCTTCATAAGTAGACTCTGATGGAGATATTATTCCATTTTCACCAACTGAATTATTATATACAGTGAGACAGTTAGCAGGAGATTTTTTTGTTCCTAATCCTAGTCTCCCACTGGATGAGGAACTACATTAGTTATCTCTTCCTTACTGGGTTAACTCTCCATTCACTTCACATGACCTCCTAAATGATGTTTTACCTTCAAATGAGGCCATCATGGAAGTAATGACTTTATGAGAGAGACCATGGGAAGATCCACATAATCAATCATCTTTCCTTCCTAATAAATAAAAGGCAGAGACACACATTCAAACCCTCGTTTAAACTGACGATTGATACCAATCCAAATTCCCTTCCACTTCACAACCCATTTCATCTGAAGGAAACCTGGGTAAAATCTCAGAAATTGTTTCAATTGATATTCCAGTGAAACCCAGGGTCATGGAACACATCCAAATAGGTGCATCTTATTCCCCTCAATAAATTGAATGCTACACTAACCTATTCAAATAATTTCACGATATATTTTCCTGGTCCTACGAAGAAATACCTAGAATAGACCCCCAAATTGTTTCACATAAAATTAAGACTTACCCCAGAGCCCATCCCATTCGACAATGAATCTGACCAGTCCACCCTAGGAAAGTAGTGGAAGTCAAGGTAGAAGTCAAAAAGTTATTGAATGTTGGATTTATTTATCCAGTGCCCCTCACTAAATTGGTATCGAAAATTGTACTTGTTACTAAAAAATAGGGCACTATCCATGTATGTGTTGATTATAGTGATTTAAACAAGGCTTGTACTAAGGAAAATTACCCCACCCCTTTCATCAATCAGATTATCGATCATTGCACCGGATGCAAAGTCTTTTCATTTATGGATGGCTTCTCTCTCTATAATCAAATCAAAATCATTCTGGAAGACCAACACAAGAAAATTTTCATTTTCCCTTGGGGAAAATTCCCTTATCGAAAGTTACTTTTTGGCCTTAAAAATGTTGGTGAAACATTCTATTGAGACATTTCCTATGCCTTCCACAACATTAAACATATCATACAGTCATACCTGGATGACCTTCCTGCAAAATCCGGGAGGCAAAAAGATCACCCAAAACACATGAGAAAAGTTTTTGTACGTTGTCGACATTACAACATTCGGTTAAACCCACACAAATGCATTTTTGTTGTGGAATCTGATCTCCTTCAAGGTTTCATCGTATCCAATTTTGGGATCAAATTTGATCCCTTGAAAATATAGGCAATTACCAACTTGCCTCTACCTTGCTCTATATCCCAACTTCAAAGTTTGTAGGGGAAAGCAAACTTTTTACGATGCTTTATCACCAACTATGCAAAAATTACAAAAGGTCTCATGCATTTACTTAAGAAAGGTGTTCCATTTATTCGATATGAGCAATCTCAACACTCCTTTGACGGTATAAAATGTGCACTCACATCCACACCTTTATTGAAACCTCCAAAATATAACCAAGAATTTATATTATACCTCACTACTTCTAAAACCACCATTGGCATGGTGCTTGTCCAAATTGACGATGACCAAAATGAACATGTTATTTACTATCTCAGTAAGAGCCTTGTTGGCTCTGAACTTCATTACACTTATGTTGACAAGTTGGCATTGGAAGATATTTTTGTTGTTAAGCATTTTCAACATTATATTATCTTGTCAACTTCCACTATTATATCCGATGCTAACCCAATGCAGTATATCTTGTAATATCATATTCTTGGGGGAAAATACTCTAAATGGATTGTTATCCTTCAAGAATTTGATCTCGAGTTTTCTACCGTTAAGTCCAAAAAATCCTTGGTATTCACCGAATTGATGAGCGACCTTCCCTGAGTCCATGAATAATCCGTGGTACAATATTCATTACTTGATGAATCTTTGTTTCTCATTGACTCGTCCGACCCATGGTACAAATATGTATTAATATATCTCCAAACCCAACATTTTCAGCCCGAATTATCGAAAGGTGATCGTCGATGTATCTGCCACCAATATCGCCATTAGCTTATCGTGGGAGACATTCTTTATTGTCATGGGGTAGATATGGTTTTGCGTCAATTTGTTGTCTATCCTTAATGACTGCCACTATGGAGCATGTGGTGGTCATCATTCTGGGTTAGCCACTGCCCAAATTTTTTTCTGTGTCAAGTACTTTTGGCCTTCAATATTTAAATATTGTACGAATGCAGTTCAAAAGTGCCATCCTTGCCAAATATTTTCAACAACAATGCATGTAGTCATTGTCGGTCCCTTCTCTAGATGGGGGATAGATTTTACCACTTGTAGACCAACCTCTGTTGTTGACCATAATTATATTATTGTAGCCATCGATTATTTTACCAAATGGGAAGAGGTTATGCCTACCTTTTCCAATGATGCCAAGACTACAATGATTTTCGTATTCAACCACATCATTTTCATATTTGGCATACCCAAATAAATTGTGACCGTTCATGGATCACACTTTTTCAACAATATGATGATCGAACTAACCACTTTGTTACATTTTGACCATGAACACTCTTCCCCTTATTGTCCCCAAGAAAATAGACAAGTTGAGTCTATCAAAAAGGTACTCAAATTGATGCTCCAACAGATGGTAGGGAAACATAAGTCAAACTGGAACCTTATTTTATTTTTCGGCACTATAGGATACCGAACTTCGATGAAAATTGCTACTAGTTTTACACCTATCGAACTTGTTTATGGGTTAGAAGAAGTACTTCCTATTGAATGTGAAATACCCTCCCTAAAGCTAGCTATCAAACTCCTCCATGATACTTTTTCAAAGGAGGAACGACTACTTTAGTTGTCTCATCTTGATAAACACCGAAGATAAACCACCATGGCTAATGAGTCACATAAAATATAAGTTAAATCCCAATATGACCAAAATGTACATCCTCAAGTCTTTTCAGAAGGAGACCTAGTCTTGGTTTATGACCAAGACCATGACAAGTTAGGAGAAGGAAAGTTTGAACCATTATGGCATGGCTCCTATGTCATAAAATGCACATTACAAAAAGGATCCTACAAGTTAGTCAACTATGAGGGAAACCCTTTATTTGAGCCTCACAACTGGCTCTACCTCAAAAAGTACTATGCATAAGCTTATTGTTATCTAGCGCTTTTTTATTATATGTATCATAGTATGGTGTTCTTTATTTTATTTCCTCTGGGTGATGCACTTTGTTGGTCTTCTTATCATTATTGGTTCTTGAATGGAATATGTCGATGACATATTCCACCTATATCGGATACGCGAATGGAGCTAGCCGTAGAACCTAGAACATCACTTCCACTGCCTGGGTGATTTTTCACCCACAAACGAACTGGTGAGTTCACAGGGAATATGCCTTGGTCCTGCAACCCAAAAAATTGTAGAATATAGTACAGTTATCAATCTTATGCATGAGGCCTCAACTTTAGGAATTCTTCATTTGATTGTTAGGCTGGACTCTTAGATTGTAGTTTTGCAATAAAACTCAAACTACTCTATCTACCACCCTATTCTTTTTTGTAAGTATTTGAGGATTCGTCTCCCTGAGAGAGTATTTGATTTTATTTCTCATGAACATATCCCAAGGGAATTCAATTCATTATCTGACTTGTTAGAAAATTATGTATTGAATTGGCGTCTACAACATTAAGCAACTTAATCGACCAACCATTCATGTACATACATTCCTAAATATTTGTACACATGAGTAAAATCCACAAAGAAAATATCCATGTATATAGAGAGAGTGTTCAAAATACATCATAACTGTAGCATCAAAAAATTGGTTCACATGACAATACATCCGAATATAATCTGCACAGGAGTGTAGTACAAAAACTATAAATCCATGATGTTAATCATCATGTGGATCCCTATGCTCTTGATAACACATCACAACCCTTGCCACCTTCCATAGGAGGTGGGAGAAGGTGCCACCTACACCAACAATATGCCTCTACATTCGCAGAGGAATATCATCTAGATGTGGTACCAGAATCTCGACAATCAATTCCTTGAGGTTCGCCTCAAGATCCTCTAAAAGATTTTCTTGGGGCCCTCTACCCCATTGTACTCGAGCCACTCCCATGTACTTCACACGAAGATCAAGGGGTGAAATCCCCCCTGAACAAAATGGTGAACAATATGTAAAACAAAAAAATTATTCAGGTTACACACGCAAAAAAAAATCATAACATAATCGACCCATATCCAAATTGTTTTTGTCGTCTTGTCCTACATTTGGTCAACTAATGCTTCATGTTTACTAGGAGCCCTGAACACTAGTTATGGTCGGACTCAGACACATCACGACATAACTAACATGGCTCCTCGAATCCAAGTGAGGCCCTTTACTACCTTCTTCCCACATGATAGTATATAAAATGGTCTACAAGGCCAGGTCTATCACATGTGCAATTGATAGCTTGTTATTTCCCTTTCTTGTCCCCAGATGAAAATACTACTTGATATAGGAATCAACAGACTCACCTGAACCTTTTGTACCCCAAACTAGTACGACTATTGCCACTCTCTGTGATAATCCTATGAGAAAATAAATATCTTCAATCTCCAATGTCAACACCTAGTCTCAAACCATGAAATACTTCCCATCGGGATCCCACATCCTAATCAACTACTCCAACATCAACGGTTGTGCTCTCATACTCTAACACAAAAATAACTTGAGCAACCCACAATATTGTAAAGCATCTAAAGTTCTTGTGTCCTCCATGGCAACATTATCATTAAGTTCATGCTCCCTCTCTTTCCATTCAATCATGATTGCAATACCTGCCAAAAAGACATGAAAAAATCATTAGTACACATACCCATAATCCATAAACTGAAAATCATTCAATAAAAATTTCAAATAGACTCAGTCACCCCTTCCCTTATAATATAGAGTGATCAATTGCTCTCCATTTCTTGTCACAGAGTGATCATCTAGACATGGTCTCTCCCTTCTTTTTTCCACAAAGCGAGCACTTCTTTTTGGTCATCAGTCGCTGGGAAATATACCCACACAAGGAAAACATCCCTGGTTGGTCACCTCCTCACCAAGTGATGGAAGTGACAGGTTTCTTCCATGACTTTGGTAGTGACTAGTTGCACCCACCCTTTGACAACCATGTGACTAGGGATTCCTAGTTTCTATCCCAATATAGGGTCCCACATGACCGCGCAGACCCAAAATTTCCAAGCCTCACTACAAAAAGCATTTTCAATAAAATGGGAAATAAAAACATGAGTTTTCTAAGTTCAGTTATGGTTACTAACCTGGCAGGTAGCAGCTGACAGATTTGTGGCCCAAGCTCTTGAAATCACCACTACAGATTTCTCCACAAAGAACCTCTTCTCCACTTTTTTACCAAGGGGTAACAAAACAAATGAGGTAAAAATGTCATTTACCCCATATAACTCATATTCTTCCATTTTTGGCAAGCTAGTCTTCAAAATAACCCTTTTCACACTGGAGAAGTTAATTTTTTATTTTTGGGGGGCATTTTTTAATATTTTTATTTAATCTCTCGGGATACAAATTAAGTATTGCAGACATGGACTAAGATCCCGTTATAATGTTGATTCAACTCTCGACAATTTTTTTGAAACCTGGCATTTATGATTAGGGTTGTGGTTGTTTTCCCCTTTTCCATTGTATTCATTGGGCCACCACTTGATTTCCCTCCTTATGCCTTAAGTTCAACCCCATTCAAAATGTGACATTATCCCTTCCATTATTTCCACGTCGTATTTTGAGTGGTAGAGACTACCTTTCATGGGCATCCTAGATTAGCACACATTATTATCATTCGATGCCTATGATGAAATTTTAGGGCCCTTGAACCCAAAGCAGTTATTTATTTTTTGAAATTGACCTACATTCATTCTTTGTTCATAATATTTATCCTTCCCATAGAGGGTTCCCAATGCTTTATGGTTTTCATTGCATGGTCACACCTATGCTTTTGTTTTTCTACTTACTGTTGCCATATCATCATGCGCTTCCATCACTTACCGCATTGTAGGCGTGTGTAATCACTATCCATATAGTTTCTACCATATATGTAAGGTACCAGATCTATTATAATAGATGGAAAAAAAATATTGCAGAGAATAACAACGTAACAACACAATAGATGAAACCACAACACCAAGATAATACCTTTATTGATAGGAAACAATGTTCACTTTCCTCTTCAAGGGGGAAAACAAAACAGAGCAGCGTTGTATTACAATAATTCTCAAGATAAAACTTCTCATGACCTTGATTCCTATTTATACTAAATCTATCTATCAAAAGAACAATCAAGAGGAAGATCTTCTAGAAGCGAAATATTCTATTAGGTCTTCTTATATTTGACTTATTATTCATTATTACTAGGGTTTATTAATATTGGCCTTTATTACATGGAAAATATATTATTCTACCTACATGATGGGTTAGGGAGGTTAGGTACCCAACATGCCCTCCCCCTTAAAAATAAGCCTTTTCCTCAAGGCTTGAGACGAGGAAATTGTTGCAGAATGGTAGTTGGCTCCCAGGTGGCATCGACTGGAGCTGTATCTTTCCACTCGACTAACACTTCCTTGATGGTGCAATGACAGATATGATGCTCACATTGGTCCAATACTACTTGTGGATGAAACCATATGGAGCCTTCTTCATCCAACTCAGGAAGACTGGTTTGAGTTTGGCACTTAGTTCTAATCACCTTCTTTAAGAAGGAGACATGAAAAATAGGATGGAGCTTAGAATGAATGGGAAAATCTAACTGATATATAGGCCATCTGTCCTATGCACTTGAGAACTATATAAGGACCATAAAATTTGGGCACCAGTTTCTGACAATGGTCATTCTTGAGTGAAGTCTGCTTATAAGGTTGCAGTCGAAGAAACACCTGGTCCCCTTCAGCAAATTGGCATTTTGAGAAACCTTGATCTTCTTGTTGCTTCATGCGATTTTGATCCATGACCAAATTATCTTTGAGGGTACGAATAATAGCCTCTTGAACTGTAAGAGTTTGGTCAACCACCTGGACCTTTGAGACGTTGGGCATGTATGATAGAACTAAAGGAGGATTTTTTCCATATACTGCTTCAAAAGGAGTCATGCGAGTAGTTGTATGGTCAGAAGTGTTGTACTACCATTCAACTAGGGCTAACCATTGATCCCACTGATTTTTTTTGTTTAGATGCAAAACACCTCAAATATTTTTCCAAACACTTGTTGGCAACTTCAGTTTCACCATCAGTCTAAGGATGATAGGCAGTACTGAGATGAAATTGTGTGCCATGTATCCTGAAAAGTTCTTGCCAAAAATTATTGGTGAAAGTAGGATCTCTGTTAGAAACAATAGAATGAGGCATGCCATTAATCTTGAAGATATAATCCATGAAAATTTGAGCCACAGTGGAGGCAGTGAATGAGTGTTGAAGAGAGAAAAAATGAGCATACTTGGAAAGACGATAAACTTCCACCTTATGAATCACTTATTTCCTGATCTAGGTAAGCCAACAATGAAATCCATAGAGATATCCCTTGAAATAGCGGATGGGATCAGAAGCAGTTGTAGTGTTCTCAGGGCTTTGACTGTTTCTCCCTTTTTGCGTGTTGATGAAAAGGAATGAGATATCCTAATACCAACACCCTCAAATTTTACATGGATAATGCAAAATAGGTGGGAATGTCACCCTGTGTTTATATACTTTTACAAAAATTTCAATCAATCCTCAAGAAATATGTTCTTGGAACCAATGTTGTTTTTTAGAATTTGTTCATGAAAAATAAATATAAAATATTTTTTTATGATTATTTGTTTAATATTTTAACCAGAAGTTTTAAAGAAAAAATATGATATAAGATTACACCAGAAAACTCTAATGAGACTTCCAAACCATCAAAAGTTTTTATTTCAATCAAATATGATCATACAACCAACAACGTTCTTCACACTCAAAGGTGTGGACCAGGAGGAGACTTAGTAGTCAAAGATGGAATATTACATCATACAAAAACCACTGGCATCAACTAGTGAAACCAAGACTAAAACATAACTGAAATGTCAAATCCAAATGCCACTTCTTTGACTCTGCATAAAACTCTATATTAGTATTGAAACTCAATTAAAAAATCCAACAAGAATCCATACACTTCCAAGACAAATGGTTAACCTATAGAAGTATAAAAACAGATTGATACTTATTTGCTCTCCTAATTGCCGCCTTCAGTCAAGTCCTACTATCAATAAGAAGATCTTATCACCTTAGGTATATCAGATATGAATAAAGTAGTAAGTAATCTCACAGAATAATGAAAAAACAAACCTTATCAGAGTTATATCCTTTCTCTCCCCCTGAATGTGTCCCTTAAACTTGATTTTATTCTTCTTCAAAGTAGTTTGAGAAGCTCAACTAATTTGTGGTTAAGTTATTTGTTTTTCACAAAAGATGGTGGATTTATATTAATATAAAAAAGGTGTGGCCTATACCAAAGGATACAAAAAAAAGGGTTAAAAAAACACAATTTCATCTCTAACAGATATTCTATCAGCCTTTTGATTATCTTCCAACTATTCCTTGTCCAAATCTTGCTACTACTTCTATTCTTATCTATATAGATTTGGTAAAAAATACCAATTATACATACTATTAGACAAAACATACATTAAGTATTATTTGCTTTTTCTGGAACATAGTCATTCTCTGATTGATCTTGATCCTCAACGACTTCAATATGTGCATTCATATTCGACAAAATTCCCACTTCGACCGCTTCTCCTCCTGCTTATCCTACAACTAAATTTGAATTATCAGGTTCCTCATTCCTCTGTGTTATCTGGATTTGGAGTGAAACTAGATGACAGTGCAAGAAGTCGACTTCATACTGAAGCAATGAGAACACGATGTTGAATAAGAGTATCAAGAGTGAATGTTGTTGTATAACTCAGAGAATTTACTCTGAGTGTTAGTATTTTCCTTTCCTCATTGCTAGACTCCATTTTCTCATCCACATTTTCTATCCAATCCTTGTTATCCATAATATTTTATTTGTTTAAGAGAATTTGTTGAGGACGTATTTTAACACTAAAAATAGGATGCTTCACTACCTTAATCGACCACACAGGGATTTATGCAGAATGCCTTCTAGAGCCCGACCCAACTTTCCATATTTACTCACTAAATTATGGCCAACAACTACTAACTCATAACCCAATTTTGCTAAATACTCCTCGTGAATGTCAGATGGCCTGGTATGACCAGGAGATGAGAAACCTGGGAGATTCCAATACATACTACCTATCCAATTTTTCACAATGACATATTAAACGTTATTCCCATTTAAACTCACATTTCCTCCAGTGTGACGTACCTGCATATTGATTCCTAGATTATCATTCACAAGCAAGACATGCATCACCCAGGTACTACTGACGATACCTTCCTAAATTAGGCTGTATATAAGTACTTTTCCATCCTTTCCACCTTCCGCCATAGTCATCATATGTATCCCCTTCTTTAGAGACATCAGAATAGGAGCGAACTCAATCCCATACCATACAAACTTCCTCTTGTGAATGATCCAACCACGAGCTAACTGATACCAGCCATTAATACGAATGATGGAACACAGGTGCATGACTAAAATGACCGAGATGTATAATGTACCTGTCCCTTCCCCATGTATAAGGGAGCCTACCACTTGCCATGGAATATTATAACACTTGGACGCAATCATTTTTACAGGGGGGGTAACCACAAGAACCTCTCCATTCACCTTCATATGACCAGGGGCTAGCCCAATGGCCTTATTTAATAAGGAATCCACTACAATATTATTATGTCAAAGGATATGATAGAATTGTTCCTTAAAACCATGCACATATGTTCTGATGTGATCCACTAAAGTTTTTAGACTTGTATCTTTCAGAGAGGAGTCCTTGATAAAATAGCGAATTTTATTTTTAGAGTCGTCGACTATATTGAGAGCATTAATTTGTCTCTTCTTTGCCAATTGTATGACAATATAAAGAGAATATGCTTCTTCTTTGTTATTGGTAGTGACTCCTAGGTTCCAAGAGTACTCCATTAGTTGATTTCCTCTAGGGTTGAAGCACACCCCTCCCACACCTACATCCCCGTCTTTTCAATTAAGTTATTAACTAACCATTATTTAGCTAATTAGGACAACTCATAAGTAAATAATAATATAAATAATAGATAAGGATCATTAAATAATAACTAATAAGTGGGATCCCCTATTCCTTTCTTTTTTAATTTTCAAATAAAACCTTCTTGTGTCTCCATTTATTTAAATAAATTATATGCCACCTCATCATATCCAAGTCATCAAAGTAACCCAATAGCATCCCTTGTTACTCCCATAATTTGAATCCTTAAATTAAATCAAAAGTTTGTTTTCTTATCCAAAAATATTATCCAAAATATAATGTTGTCTCAAAACATCATAAAAATAAGCATGATGTCCAAAATATCATCAAACAAAACTTTCAAGAAAAACCATATCCACTATGGGAGGTGTTACGAGGAAAATCTCTCCATGCCTAGGGGAAAACAACAATAGACGTAACGACACCCAAAAATCAACTCTAATATCAAGTATGCTATATAAATGAAATGCTAACAAGACAAGGCTATAATCCTACCTCATCCAGACGTTCGAAGAAGACCATCGTTGAGCATGTGACCCAAAGCTTTATACTTTCAACTTGTCCTCAACAACCAAGATACGCAAGCATGTGGTATTGATATAGAATGTTAGCATATAAATTAGCATAATCCATTAACATACATGAAAAATACTCACATGGAAATTAATTCAAATACTTGCAAGATATCAATTCGACAAGAAAATATTATTTCTATTAAAGTAATCAACAAAAGTACATAGGTGACAAACTTCTGTAACGACACACATCAGAATCGAGAAACTAAGTCCCTCCAGTTGGGCCTCCACTACTTCAATCCTCCACAAAGGAAAGATCATATGTAGGATTCAATGGGGTTCTTCATCACAAAGTAGGAAGAGCTTGGGGGTTGATCACAAGAAGTTCATACTTTCAAAGAAAAAGGGATGCAGACTCAATATGAAGTGAAATTTCTCCAGAGTGTCTTTGCTCTCAACGTTGAATTGTCTATTGTTCAAGGCTTGGATATGGCTCAATTTATAGCCTCCAAATGGAGTTGAAGGGTTTATTAAAAGCATTTCCATTATATGGAAGGTCAAGGATCATGGATCTCATGGCATGGCATGGAAACGTGACATAATTTTTTAATTTTGAGCACCAAACCCGATGTACATAGGATGTAGTGGAGCAACCTACATATACGCTTGTTGTATAATTAATAGGGTGTGTATATGTACAAAAATGTGTATTTTATCTATAGAGTGAACAAAAATGGAACTTCAAGTCTGTAGAGGGAAATGGATGGCCATCCAAGCAAGATGCATGGAGTGAGGAAAATTTTGTTGTAATAGATTCCCCCTAATGTGTGAGGTCAGAGAAGTAACTGCAATGACCGAAATATATTATGATTCCCAGTAGTGGAGTAATGAATACTCAATTGGAAGTACTAGTTACTCATGAGAATATTACAATCCAAAATAACTTTGTACACATTGCTGCCAATCTAAATTACACTGTAGATCCATGTGGATATATATCAAATAGTTGTTCATGGCCATGAATAGGCAATACAAAGTGGACATATGCCATAGGTTGTCATAGTCAAGAACAATAGACAGTGGATTCCATTTTCAAAATAAAATGAAGATATATGTATACAATGGAGTACAATTTGATCTTCCATGATCAATGAAGTCATATAGGTACTTTTCCAATGAAAGACATCAACAGATATGAGATGATGCTACTATAAGATGGAGGTATTTTGCACTATCCACCGAAGGTGAAAGTCTTCATCATGTGAATAGAGGAGTTGAGGTCAAACAAAATGAGACTTTGTTTGATTACCAGTCATTAAGGTATATCATTAGAAAACATGAGACAACCCACCGATAATGAAATTAGGTGTCAAGGCACCGAGTACATTCCACAAGTGTGAATAAGGGTGTTTATGTCGAACACTTGGAGAATCCATCGATCAAGAGACATTGATGTATTCCCAACTTTTGATGATGGGAGAACCTGCCACTGATGACTACAAGCCTCTAGGTACTCATATAACTCTAGGTATCATTTCCATAATAGATGAGTTGAATTCGATGGAAGGAGACCCATTGAAAGGAGATAATTAAGGAATCTCTTATCATCCAACATGAGGTACAAAGAAATAGCTTGATGATTAGGAGGAGCTCGGATGAATAGGATGTTCATGAACCAACAACCATGTGCATCTCTCGCATACACCAGATGCAAGTAGTGCATGAAAGAGACCCTATGAATAACATCCAATAAGGAAAACTACCGACACAGGTGATAAAACCACCAATAGGGATAATGGAATCCAAGACATTGCATGAATCCCGATGTGTGAATATATATCTTGTCATTGAACACAAGGGAAAACCCCCAGTCGGTGACCAGTGAGGAGATGTCATCTGTTGGGTTCAAGTTTACCTACCAATGATGAAAGTAGGCCCAATGTGCAAGGTAGGACAACAACTTCATGTGATTATGAGATATACTAAGGGTATGGCTAACATGCAAAGTCAAGAGTTCTGAGAAATGGCCGACACAAGATTTAAAATTCCTTTAAACAAGATAATAAGACATATGGATAACTCAGGAAACATAGACTTAGAACTGATCATTAAAAAAATCTTGTGACATAGGAGGCATCAACAAAATCTCCATAGGGACTGGAAGAATAACCAGTTGGAGGATTAAACTCTAAGTAACGAGATCAAATTCCTAAGGTCATGCTAAACCCAAACCTTGGATGAAAATGGACTCAAGATTTTGTGCTTTGTTCAAAGGAGACATGACTGTTGCAGATAAGAGACAATAGTATTTTCCCGCCCGTCTTTTTTTATTTTTCACAGGCAAAGACATTCTATGATACATAAGAGGAAACAAGTGTTGTGAGTAAGCAACTAGTCCCAATTAGTGGAACATACCTTTGCTCAATGTCATGGAATGCATGCAGGGCATGGAAACTTGTGGGGATGTTTCCTCTATGGGGAAAGGGTGTCAAGCTGCAATGGATATATGTAAGGAACCGCTTGGCTAGTGATGCGAATTGCTGAGGCGAAAGGCTTACAATGAGAAAGCGAGAGCTGACATTAGGCTTAACAATTCAAGCAGGATAATGGGATGCAATTTACAACTTAACTCAACAAGTGTTCTTTTTCATAGATGTTAGTCCCCTAGGTCCAAAAAAGTATAAAATAATACCTAGGAGAACTCTTCTAGCCAATGGCGACTAAAGTATTCCTTTTTCGTAAGTAATCTACTTGGTCTGGAAAAGGGTTAAACTTATACCGATTAATAGATGTCCTTTTAAAACCATTTAATGAGTGTGAAAGAGACAAGTTCACTCGACAATATTTTTTTGTTTTTTGGAGTTTGAAAAGAGATTAACTAAGACTCTAGGATGTTGTTCTAAGCAGCATATCATGGGGAGGCCAAGGCTCCCAGGAAAAACTTCTATCGAAAACCAACAACTCACTAGTAGCTAACACAAGCTTGGGAGAACCCAAATCTTGCCAAGCTGAGGAGGATAAAATACTTGCAGAGGATCCTTCATCTATAATACATCTATGAACACCCATTATCTGGAATGGTGCAAAAGAAGGAAGGCGAGTCTCTACAAGACCATTCCAATCAAAGGAAACCATCCTAGGACTTGGAGGGAGCGTACTCGAAGAGAGTGGAATGTTCCTTTCTTCAGAAGGTACCAAAATAGAAATGCCAAGGACATGGTCGAAACATGCATCGCCCCCCAAAATAAGAGTGGGATTGGCCGAATATTTCATCAGGAATGCCACTTCTTGAGACTTGTCACTCTCCAATAGAATATTGGGATTGAACGAAGATTTCATCGATACAACCACTTCTTCAACCATTGGTTGAATTTGATGTGAGATAACATGGTCAAGAGACACATCACTCCCAAAACTAGGAGTGGTGCCCACCGAAGTTTTCATCGGCACGACCGTTGTGTCAACCAAAAAAGGATTAGAATGTTGGGAAACCATAGAAGAATCAGAACCCTAAGGGCCACTACACAAGTACCACACTTCTCGTACTACTGAAATAGCAGGGCACAAACTAGTGAGATGATTTCCTATTCAAAGTATACAAAGGAACTTGTGTTTATGTCCTATACGTCTAGGCTTCTCAATCGTATCAATGCCCCCATCATGAGTTGTGGTGGCTGGTGACATGATCCCAGAATGACTTGTAGAGGCTAGTATCATATCACCAACATGACTTGCAGAGGTTGGTGATGTTTGGGCAGTGACTAGAATTGTGCCCGCAGCATGACTTACAACGACTGCTTTTTTTCCCCTAGAATGACTTGCATAGACCGATGGCAAGTCTCCAACATCACTAGCATAGTTTGGCTTCAGGTTGCCAACATGACTTGCAGAGGTTGGTGACTTAATGCCAGTATGAATTGTAGTGACTGGACTTGTGCTTCCATCATGACTTGCAATGGCTAGTTGCGCATTTGAGACCATGGTCCTGGGAAAGAATGGTTTTGAGATATCATAAGACAAACAGAAATATCATATACATTGTGGCCCTGCCCGGTAGGAATATAGTATCCTCCTCCCAACTTGTTTATAAAAGGTCTTAAGGGCATCATCACCTAGGAATCTGCTTGCGAGGAGAAAGTGACGTGAGAAAGATTACTCAGGTGAGGATATATGTTATCCCTAGAAAAAGGAACTTTGTGCAAGGGGTTTCCCATACTGTACAACTGAATCCCTTTGGATGGAACACTAGAGGACAAAGGGAGGTTTTCCATGAGAAAATAATTCATAGAAATTGACATAACAAAAGAATGATAGATGGACGAGATGTAAGAAGTAGAAGGACCGCCCATTTGAGCACTCTATCCTAGAAAAGTGAAGCTAGGATTAGGTCCAGAGGAAGGAGGATTCCAACCTCCTACCATAGGATTTGGTTGAGGGATATGACCCCCACCAAACGAAAAGGGAGAATAAGGAGGCATCATGTCGCTAAAACCAAAAATAGGATTCACATAAGAGGAGATGATAGAGGATGAGAAGTGTGAAGTCATGTAATGCATACCAAAAGAGAAAGGATTATAGGCCCAAGGCATTGAATGAGGAATATGATTTGGTGTACCACTCCCGGAAATACAAAGGATTCATCCCCATGGACTAAGAAGAGACCATGGGTTGGGTAGTGTTAACTAAGGGAGTCACAAAGACTACACCAACCATAGTAGTAAGAAATCATGATGCAATGAGGCTAAGGGCAACTAATAATCAAAGAGAACACATCTAAATAAAGATAAAATCCAATGCACAAAAACAATATATGATGGTTGAAAGGGACCTCCTGAACCAAAGTAAGTATGGCTTGCCCAAGAGGGCACGAGACTCCACAACAATGGAGTGGAGGTGTCATAATCCGTTATAAGGACCTACGTAGGCTTCACCGCACAATCAATCAAATTCCTCTAGAGAGAAAATACTCCATAAATTATGTGTGTATCTAAGCCTTATCGATTCGAGTGCATACAAAATAACCCCACATAGTAACCTATGTGTCTACCTAGATTTGACAACTAGAGTCACTGCGATGTAATAACTAATTCTTAGGCTGAGAGTTGCAGGATTCGGTCCACCATATGGGTATGGTAGAAAAGACCAAATATTGAAAGCATCACCTCTCAAGGAGGTAAAATGCACTAGCAAGAACCCCAGATATGAATAGAGACCCCATAAATATCTTTGATGCTAGGAAGGTATTAGGGGCTATCCTAAACCAACTAATGTGACCTTGATTGCTTAACTTTGGTGTGAGTAGATCCTTCTGAGGATACCAATTATACAATGAGTTTCACCTCCCTGGGCGGAGACGTAAGTTTTGGGGTTTTATATACTTGGAGAAGTTTACTCAGAAATTCCTATTCCAAGGATCTAGGTCCTATACTTGTTTGTGTGCCATGAAAATGAAGTGTTCTAATCAATTTTAATTATTAGCTTATTAATTTTAATAGCTTCTTCTTACTCAAGACATGTAGTCATGAAACTGATGGTATTCTGAGATCAACATATAAAAGAAGTGAATATACAAACACTGCTAAGTATTGATCTTGAATTTCAAAGAGATGGTATACTTCTAAATGCTATCCTCGCAAAATAAAATATGTAATCTCTACCATTTCAATGAAGTCGGTGTTTAAGATGTGTTAAAATCAATGCAAAGTAATCAAAGTGAAAATTCCATAATTACAATGCAAGTAAGAAAATATATTTGTATTTTAGATGCAATGAAAGAAATCTGAAGTTGAATAAAAGACCTCCTGCGTGAGGGCCCTCTTGAGAAAAGAGATAAGTCAGGAAGGTGGCAAGGAAGCAGCTACCCGGACAGGTGTGGGAAACCAGTATGAGAAATATGACAAGAAAGTGGTTCCCAAAGATTCAACAATAAAGGAAGCCTATCCTTACGTAGGAACTTAACGTAAGAATATGGACTGAGACTAGGTAACTAGTAAGAGCTTGCCCAACAAACCCCTGACTCGATGACAAGAGACCAGAGATGATGTGGTAGATGTTTAAGGAACACACATGTATATACTCCTAAAGGAAGATAGGTTAGGTAATGTGCATGTATGTCGAGGGGAAAACCCATTATACCAAACAAGACAGCATGAGGCAGGGTTGGCAAAAAACTCATATGAAGAGGAAAATAGGGTTGTCAAGCAGGGAGATAAGGAAACTCAGAAAATAGAGAGAGATAAAATCAAGGGAAAAAGCACAATACCCCAAAGGAAGTCTCGATTAGTCATGAGGAGAATTACATTCTGAGGAAAATATCTCTATGGCTAGGGAAAACCACAACAAACAGAATGACACTCCTAGAAATCAACTCTAATCTCAGGTATGCTACATAAATGGAAATGCTAACAAGACAGGGACTAGAATCCTACCTCATTCAGATATTAAAGAGACCACCATTGAGCATGTGAGACAAGCTTCTACGCAACTTGTCCTCAACAACCAAGATATGCAAGAATGTGGTATTGATATAGAATGTTATCATATAAATTAATATGAATCCATTAACATACATGACAAATATATGGAGAAGTAATTTAAATATTTTCAAGATATAAATTGGATGAGAAAATGGTATTTCTATTAAGATATAATCAACTAGCATAAGTATATGGGTGACAAACTTCTCTAATGAAACATGTCAGACAGAAACTAAGTCCCTCAGGTTGGGCCTCCACCACTTCAATCTCATAGAAAGGCAAGCTCATATATAGGTGTCAATGGGGTTCTCCATCCTGAAATAGGGAAGATCTTGGGGTTGAACAAAATAAGTTTAGACTTTCAGAAGGGATGTAGACTTAATATGAAGTGAAACTTCTCAAAAGAGTCTTTGCTCTCAATTTAGAATTGTCTATTGTTCAAGACTTGGATATGAGAGCTCAATTACCAACCTCCAAATGGGTGAAGGGTTGAGTCAGTGTTTCTAGTATATGGAAGGTCAAGGATCAGGATCTCGTGACATGGCATGGAAACCCAACATAATTTTTAATTTTGGGCACCAAACACAGTGGTACGGGTTGTGGTGGAGCAACTTGTATATAAGCTTGTTGTATAGCGATGGGGCATGTATATGTACAAAAATGTGTATTTTAGCTCTAGAGTGAAAAAAAAATGGGACTTCAAGTGCATAGGAAATGGAAGGTATGAAGCAAGATGCATAGAGTGAAAATTGTTGTAATAGAAGGAAGTCTCCTTTTTGTCACTATTTTCTACCTCCTTTTTCTTTCTCTTAGATGAATTTTCCTTAACAGATTGTTGGTCCCTTTGTTGTGCAAATAAAGTGACAGAGTGTGATAATTCCTAGGAATACCTTGATCCAGATGTCATTTCCTTATGTTTCCCTTTACTATCTTTATGCTATGTGATATTAATATTTTTTGGAAGAGAATGTGAGGTTAATGATTGAGGATGAGACATCTTGGAAAGGAGGTGGTGGAAGGAAATGAAACAGTAGTCCAAGCATGAAATTTACTCTATTGAGGATGGATGATATCATGTCAGTCATCATTGAATGGACTCACCAATGGTCTTGAAACATGTGGAGAAGCTGGAATGCATATGTTAGGGGTGGATTCTCATGCACGTGAGGTGGTCTATATGCTTGCTGGCCAGCTAGATTTAAGAACCCTGCCTGCAAAAGTTGGTTAAATTATTTAGAGTCTACATCGAAGTGGATTGAAAATATCAATATTTTATTATCCCTCTGCCATGGTCCTAAACCTCTTCCTCTATTGTTTCCTCTTCGATCATGGACGCCCCTTCTAAAGAAGCTCATACTAACAAAACCTTATGGATTATAATACACATTAAATGACCATAATTCATCTAAACACTTTCCATAAAATAATTAGAGATTGGATCTATAGATACACACACAAGATGCAAGCAATCATCCATACATATCTCTGTATCAATTTTATTTTGAACTAATGACCACTTTGAACAGGGAATTTTCCAATGATATTGGGATGTGTGAGGGATCTATAATGAGCTAAAAATGAGTTAAACGAAAGAGAATTATTATGGATTGTTATCAAACCATAATTAGTTAATTGTAACTAAATTTGTTTCCATTATGTATCCAATCATTAATTGCAGTTATCCTTCATCTTAAACATTCATTCAAACTAAGATGATATATCATTCTATATCCAAAACAATTATGTCACATTCATCATTTCAACTTTAAAAAATTATAATTAAAGCATGGGGATTGATAAGGGCTATTGGGAGAATGATATGATTTAGTGAATGAAAATGAGAGAATTTATGGAAATGAAAATAATGAACATGCAGTAATTAACATTTTGTATATAAGTAAAATCCATAAAACAAAATTGTTCATCCATAACATGCAATATCCTTTTTTTAAGAATTCATTCATTTCCATAAGAATCTTCTCAACTATATCCTTCAATATTTGTTTGATCAGAAATTCAAAATCTAACTCTTAGTCTTGACCAAATCATGACAACAAAGCTATAACCAATACATAGTCAAACAATTATCTTGTGTTTGCACCCAGTGGTTGATATTGTCTTCATCAAACTACGAATGTTATTTTCCTTTTAAAAAATAAATGAAAATTATTATATCCAAGGAAATTGAATGCAAACAATTATGGAGTTGATTTTCTCAAAGTCTCAATGCACAACAAGACTATCCAATCCATCAACCAATTTTTCCAACCAATTCTTCAAACAAACAGAATTAAAAAATCTACCTTTGCATTTGTAAAATAAGTTGTAGAATTTAGAAATGAAACTTCATCATACAACCTGTTCAAATATAAACCCTACCATGGTGTTGTCGAATGAGAATAGAGCTTCACTATTTAAGAAATAATTTTTATCAAACTCGAGTCAGAGCCTCCAAATATTTCGATATACAACCATATAATAAAATGATTGAGCCTATCTTGAATTCAAATCACATTTTATATAACTTGAAACATTACCAAGGTTATGCTTCATCTCAAACCAGAACAAAATCCTCAGCAATCAATGTCATGTCAAACAATTATTCTGTCTGTGCCATCCTTTGAACATCTCCTCATCAGTCAGTTCATCAGTCATTATCATTCTCTCTCCAAGGAGTTACAACTTAGAAACATTATTCATTATCACAATCTAGCACAACCATTAATACCATAGAATGGAAGAAGAGCTTGCAAACTAGCACTCAAACCACATACTTCCTTTTTAGAGAAAAAACATTTCAATATTTTAACTTTGAATAGCACTCGACCTTTAACATAATCTCAAAAATTATTGCTTGCAGTGAAACCTAAAAAATACTGTCATATTCAAGAACTAGAATGAAACCCATTACTTATTACAAAACTTCCATCTAGTCAACAGAGTATTAAAATAAAGAGCAGGAGGTGCCGTCGACATTTTCAAACAATATTTAGAGAAATGAGTGGTCTTATACATCAAAGGTTCATGCATGCAATCATGCAAACCCAAAAACTAACATTCTGCAGAGTAATCGTTTAGGATGAAAGAGGGTCTAAACCATGGTAAATGTTCCAATGCGAGATATGTAGCAGAGCAGGTCGTTATAGAAAGTTATGCCACCTTTGCATACACTAGATCTACAGCAAACCCTTATCCAACAAGCCAACATTCAAATGAAGCCAATGAAACCAAGCTTGAGAGTGCTAAACCCCATGAAAATATCGAAGGTGGCTTCATTTACTGTAGGTCATTTCAATCTTGGGAGATAATAAATTTAACATCTCTGAAACTTACCACATTGATAATGTTTGTCAATCATAATATGCAAACTAAAATACATGTTGACAACATCACATGGTGCAAATCCAACTCAGAACACTTCAACAACCTCATTAAATTCCACGTACAAATCCTTTAATTCAACAATCCAAACAAATATCCATTTCGAGCTTAGGTGATATGAATATATCAACAATCAAACTGTGAAGGTTGGCGCAAACTTTTGATACCATATTCATAATACAAACATATGCATATCATTTTAAAAGAAAACTTCAACATCAAAATCATCAAACACGAACTGCTATATGGTTATTCCTTGGATCATGTATTAGTAATAATACTTAGTATAATATCTTGTTGGGAACCATTATTACTAATAACATTGTATGTTTCAAGCAATATAACTTGTAATAATAACCACCCTTTTAATCCCTTCAACAAATGATCATGTGGATCAAAACATTGATTTCATGCTAAAACCATTTTTTTATCATGAAAATGACCCTTTGAATATATGATCACCAATGTGTATTATAAAAGAGTTTTATTGATGTTGCCATTGCAAATAAATCCCCTTTAGGCCATACATGTAGACAACATTTTCCTATTGGCTGGAAATCCTCTAAAAAATGTTAGGATTTAGATCATAAGTAGGAATTGTTGGCATTTCACCCCTTAAAAACATGATGTTGCCCATATATGGATTTCATTTCTTCCCTTTTTCTAATGACCATATGAATGCAATTATAATTGATGAAAGATGAGTACTGTGTAATCAACAAAATTGGTGCATTTTTCAAACATTCGGAAAGGAGGCATGCAATCATTGAAAGAGAGACATATATTTGAACATGTACTTGATAGAATCCATAGGAGGTTTTTTCAAATTATTCTCTTATTCTAGGGGATCCCACCTATTAGATTATTATATATCATCATAATAATAAATTTATATCATGTACAACTGTTTGCAGGAAGGTGTCTTGTTGACTAATATTTGAGTCAACATTGGTGAAAGACATCACCTTCCACCACAAAAGTGTGAATGTCATGTTTCATCCCATCGAGGAAAAACAGCGTTTGACCACTGTCATAGGTTTTGAAGTAAACCACAGGTTAGTTAACAGCGTGGGTGTAGAATGAAACTCGAGAGAAAGCACCATGGATTTAAGTTGTGATTATTTACTTAAATACTATATGAACACCTAATGGCCAGTATGATTGTGCCAAGAGTACCTTGGGAAACTAGAGTGTCTTAAAATTGTTGGATTAGACTTGAAATTTTGGGATCTTGTAGCTATTCCTAGAAAACATCTTGGAGCCAATCACAATTTTAATGAAGGAGATGGAAAAAAGGGACCCTTCATCTTCATATTTTCTTGAAAGAGAGTGTAACCACATTGTCTTTTCCTTTCTTGTAAATGATCCTCATAATCATATTCAACGAGCTTAGTCAAGAAAGCACCATGGATTTAAGTTGTGATTATTTACTTAAATACATATGAACTTTGTAGCGAAGCTCATGATTGTGCCAAGAGTACCTTGGGGAAACTTGAGAATTGTCTTGAAATTGTTGGATCAGACTTGAAATTTTGGGATCTTGTAGCTATTCCTAGCGAACATCTTGGAGCCAATCTGGTACAATGAAGGAGATGGAAAAAAGGGACCCTTCATCTTCATATTTTCTTGAAAGAGAGTCAACAACCACATTGTCTTTTCCTTTCTTGTAAATGATCTCATAATCATATTCAACGAGCTTAGTCACCCATTTTTGTTTCTCTGGGGATGAAATATGTTGCTCCATAAAATACTTGAGGCTCTTGATGATTTGTCTTAATTTGGAAGCATTTCCCCAATAGATAAGGGTGCCATAGATCCATTTCATGCAAAATATACAACATTTCCTTTTCATAGTTTGTTTGGCCCAAATGTCGCTTAGACAATTTGTTTGTTGGTAAATGGAAAAAGGTCTTCCATCTTGCATAAGAAATGCTCCAATTACTCTCCCAGAAGAATCACATTCCAATACAAAGGTCTCTGTGAAGTCAGGAAGGGCCAAGACAAGATAAGTGCACATAGCCTCCTTCAAATCTTGAAAGGAATGATTCACTGCTGGATTCCAAGTAAAATAATATTTTTTAAGGAGAGTAGTGAAAACGATGCAAGATTTTGAGAGTCTTTGGGCAAGGCCAATCATGCATAGCTTCAATCTTCTTAGGATCCACCCTGACACCCACCTTTCCAAAATATGATCGAAGTACTTGAATTATGAGGCTCCAAAAGCACATTTAGATTGTTTTAGGAAATGTTGGTGCTAAGAGATTATATGAAGAACTCGATCCACATGAGAAATATGGGATTTCCAGGTTTTACTATAGATGAGAAGGAGAATTACACAAGCCATGATTCATGAGACTTTGGAAAGTGGAGGGAGAATTATACAATCCAAAGGGCATGACCAAGAACTCATAGTCGCCCTCATGAGTTCGAAATGTGGTCTTAGGAATGTCTGCCTATTTCATACGTATCTGGTGGTATCCAGAACGAAGATCAAGTTTAGTAAAGAACTGGGCACCACTTAATTCATCCAAGAGATCATCAATGATAGGAATGGGAAATTTGTCTTTTATGGTGAGTTTTTTGAGGTCATGAAATCCAGGAAACATGCACCAAAATCCTCCTTTCTTAAGTACCACAACGATAGGAGAAGAATAGGGGCTAGTACTAGGAGGGATAACACCTGCGAATAACAATTCTTGAACAATTTTCTCAATTTCATTTTTATGGGAAAAGGGATGATGATAGGGACAAACATTGGGAGGATGGATATCGGATATGAGGGGAATGGAATGATCATGAAAACCCGGGAAGGAGGATTTTCCTGGGGAGTGGAAAAAACAAATTGATGTTTGGAGAGACTGGATTGGAGGTCAAGAGGTACAGAGGGTGTCTCAGTGGCTTGAATGGAATGGAGTTGTGAAATAATGTCGGAAGGACCTTTTTTGAGGAGATTTTTCATGTGATGGGAACTGATGATCTCAAGGGAACCTGTTGTGATTCCTTGGAATTTATATTTTTGGCCCTCCTAATTGAATTCCATGGTTAATTCCTTAAAATCCATGAGAATATGCCACATAGTCCTTAACCATTCAACACCCAACACAATGTCACAAACACCCATGTCAATAGAAAAGATATGAGATTTCATGTTTTACTGACCAATTTGGAGACACACATTTTCAAAATTCCCCCCACATTTCATGGACCTGCCATTAGAAATCATGATTTGAAAGTTGTTGACTGATCGGATATAGAAATTAGTTTATTGGGAATTGCGGCGATAAATAAAATTATGGGTGTTTCCACTGTCAATGAGGATGATGAACTTCTAATGCTTAATGTAACCAATGATCTTGAGAGTTTGGGGATCACAGAATCTAGTGATACATTCAAGTAAATGATCAGTTCAACTTCTGGGGGGTCTGAGGGTGGAGTCAAGTTAGTGTGCTCAGGTGATTCGGCCAGAGGGGGAGCCTCGACCTCTTATTCAGGAACATCCTCAGAGATGGCCATAAAAATATTTGTTTCCTTACACTTGTGCCCAGGAAAATATTTGTCATCACAATTATAAAAAATTCCCTTGAGTTGGTGTTCATCCATTTCTTCCCGGGTCAATTTTTAGATATTTAGTGGAGTGGAAGCAGGAGTGGGATTGAATGGTTTAGGGCAAGGAATAAAGGAGGGTTTTTTGGTTTGAGAAGAGACACCATGTTTTTCTTCCTCAGGTATTTTAGTAGCTTCCATCCAACTTTGGGGGAGATCCATGAGGATGTGGGCACGGATCTCATCCTTGATTCCACTGATAAATAATTCTAAAAAAAAAGCATCACACATGCCCTCCATGCAGAAAGTCAATCGCTCAAAATCAACTATAAAGTCTTCCACCATGCCATATTGTTTAAAAATTTTCAAACAACCTAAATGGTTGGTGGCAGTGTCAAAGCATTCATAAAGGTATGTAAAAAGTTGTGTCCAAGCCACATACCTTTGGTGGGCATTTTTTTTTTCCATTGCCACCATTTCCAATGTTCTTGATCTAGATGGAGAACACCATACCGGAGTTTGGCCAACTCATCCATAATGTTGTACAAAGAGAAATAATGTTCCATTTGAGTTACCCAGCCGGTGGGATCCGAGCCATAAAATTTGTTCACATCAACATGCAGAAGGCGTAGGTCACACTGAAAGTGATGGGGCTGAAAATTCAGGGAATTGGAGGAATTTTCACCTTCGCGGTGCAAAGGTGGGTTAGAGGAGGTAAGGTCTCCATTGATATTCAACTTGGCACAAATCTCGCTAATGAAGGATGCAAGATGGGTAGATAGGTCATGTTTCAGGTTTTCCATTTTTTCATCTATGGTGGAATGCATGTTTTTATTAGTGGTGGTAATATTGGCACTAATTTGTCGCACTTCCTGCTGGGTCTCTGCAAAAGCAGAGGACAAGGAATTGAGGCGGGATTCAAGGTATTAGCTACAGGTGTGGGCCATGATGAAGGGGGGAAAAGGAAAGTTACGGGTGGAACCACACATAAAATGGGTTATGGGTGAAGGGTATCATGACGATCAGGGCGACGAGGGGAATCCAATGGGGTAAGTCCCAAATAAGGGGGATGGAAGGGGTTTGGGTCCACAAGAAAAAAGAAGAAGAAAATTGTTGAAAAATGATAGGTATGACTGTGATTAGGGAGAAGAGAGGAATCTAATGGGATAGGGATAAAATAATGGTTCCAATAGGATCTAGACATTGCTTTTTAAGTCATGCAGAGTTATACATCGATATGAAGAATACTGCAGTGTTGAAAGGACCAAATTCTTAACAAGAAACAATCTGTAGTAATTTCGCAACCAGAATGCAAGAGGTAAAGTTGCATGGAAATATATCTTGTTTGTTATGTTCCTATTTCCGTCCCAAGGGTTAGGGTATTCAGGGTTTCTATAAACAGGGGTTTTCCCTATGCTATAGCTCTCTGATATATGTGTGGGGTCCAAAAATAGTACTCGGCCCAATATCTCAAGGCACCAACTAAGGAGGCTAGACTGTGCCCATAGTCATACTACCCGAATAGCCAGGTACTAGAGAGTATCTTCTTGAGTGTTGTTCTTGGTGGAACTATAAAAATCAGGTGGTTGATCAGTTTCTCTATGGAGGGTGTCATGATATCTAGGTCGATCCATATACAAGTGTTGTCTGATACACTACCACTCGAAGGGGTACCAACAGGGGTTACAAGGGTGGCCAACAATGTGCACTTAAGTACCACTTGTAGCTCATGTGTGTATGCTTTCCTAAATGCATATTTATGTGATGAACGAAAAATATCTGTAGCTTTAAGATGTTGAAATATGTCTCTACCCTGAAAAAAAAAACAAAAAAACAAAAAAACAAAAAAAAAACCACAATTTTCTGCCAAGTAAAGTGATATGATACCACTTGTAAGGTACCATATATATTATAATAGTTGAAAACAGAAATATTGCAGAGAATAATAACGGAACAACACAATATATGAAACCACAACACAAAAATAATACCTTTATTGATAGGAAACAATGTTCACTTGCCTCTTTGAGGGGTCAACCTCCAACAGAGAAACGCTCTTTTACAATAATTCTCAAGACAAAACTTATCATGCCCTTGACTCCTATTTATACTAAATCTATCTATCAAAAGAACAATCTAGAGGAAGATATTCTAAAAGTGGAAGCTTCTATTAGGTCTTCTTACATTTGAATTATTCTTCCTTATTACTAGGCCTTATTAATATTTTCCTTTATTACATAGAAAATATATTATTATACCTATGTGAGGGGTTATGGAGGTTAGGTCCCTAAGAATATACAACACCTTTGGATGAGAACCATTTTTATGAGTGGCCATCATTTTCCATGTCCTGTTGCAGTCCATTGCTTCAAGTCTTGTTCCTTGCACCTAGAACTTCATCGCAATCAACTCGTTATCTCCATCCAAGCTTACTATTACCCCTTTGTCATGCTCAATAACCAACCATGACAATGGTACAACCTAGAGTCTCTCTTAAACACTTTTTATATTCCCTAAACATGAAAATATTGTCGAGTGAGCTTGTTTCCTTTCACACTCATTAAATGGATTCGAAATGACGTCTATTCGGTGTAACTTTACCCCTTTTTCGGACTAGGTAGACTAACTATGAAAAATGAATACTCTAGTCAACCATGGCTAGAAGAGTTCTCCCTTGTATTCTTTTATCCCTTTTCTGGATCGGGAGACTAAATTTATGAAAAATAATACCCTTGGAGTCTTCTTTGTATTTTCAAACTCTAAATATGAAATGACAAAACGAGCACTATTTTCTTCCCCAGGCTCACATATAAATCCACGGGTGAGAACATCAAGCATACTTTTATTTTATTTCGTTCTCTTTAAACATGAAAGAAGGAAAAAGAGTGGGGGGTTTTCCTACTAGTCATCTTCACAAATGGAAGTTGTCTATTGAGTCTGAATAATGAACATGTTTTGCGTCTATGTAAAAAAGTTGGGTTATCCATTGTCTCTTAATCATATCCATGAGTTCTCATACTCCACCGACTGGTTACTCTTCCAGTCTCCCATAGTGAGTGTTTTGGTCCTTATTGAGTCAATGCTGCCAAGTCAAGTTAGTTGTCATGCTTATTTGTTCAAGAGAAAGTTATCGTCTATTGGCCATTTTCAGTCCTTTATCCCATTCATCCTAGCCATCCGCGTGTCAATTGTTCTCTACCATTACATTCTTCATACCATATACCTTTCAATGTTTTGTGTCGAGTGATGAGGAATACATCAATTCCCTCCCTCAATGAATTTCATCCTATCAACCCCAACTCATTATCTAGGTTTGAAATCTAGAAACCAGTTAGTAACCTGGGACTTGCAGACATCAGTGATAGATTCCCTTGCATTTTGATAATGGGTTTGCATCCTTGTCTCATGTTGAATGAGTCTGCGAGTGTTTGAATTCAACTCATTTATTCACACCTGGTAGAGTGTACTAGGTATCTTGGGGTCCATCATCATCATCGGAGGATTACCTCGCATTTGTTAACGATATACATCAATGATTGGTAATTAGATGGTTTCTACCATGGTTGACCTCAACTCATTGATTCACATGTTGTAGATTCATACCATTAGAATTTGGGACTGGTTTGGGACCATTCATTCCTTGATGGAATTCCCTCCCAAGTTTCAATGGCGTTATTCATGAGTATGTCAGAGATCGCTCAGGAATTGAGTGCTCTCAGTGATTTGTATACTGTGACATAGATCCACATTTGTACTTGGTCGTGGCTATGCTCTCACTTGTGACATGGATCCACAGTTTATTCTTTCATGGCCATTATATAGTTACTTACATCATGCATGGATCCGCAGTGTATTATTTGGCAGCTATGCTTAGTTTTTTACCGAGCATGAGTATGCCCGCCTTGGGGATGTTTTTATCATGCAGGACTGATGATGTTACCTTTCTAGGTTCTTTCAATCACAACTTTTTGATTTAATCATAAAGTGTTTCAGTCATCTGACACCTCTTATGACCTCACACTTTAGGGGGAATCTGTTATAAAATTATTTTCTACGTAATTAATTGATAGGAATCATATAGGAGTCAATTGTCTGAGCCACTGAATCATGCCACTTTTCCCCTGATATTATAGTACTTTTCTACATGGTCATTGGATTCCCATTTACAACCTGTGGCCATGAAGTGTTGGTCGCTCCCTTTCCTCATGCAAGGAGCGACCGATCGTGCCCTGCAAGAATGCAGGGAGTGATTGAGAATGTTAACCCCTTTTTAGAATTAGTTTTGTAAGATGATATTCAATCAGGGATTCTCCGTGGTTCGACCTCAAGAAGTTTATAGTATTGGGCATGGAAATATTATCCAAATGACCCTTTGATCTTATCTATACTATCCTATAAATAAAAAGGGTCTCTCATGGGAAAGGGGGGAGAAAAAGAGAAAGTAAGTTTATGTTGGAAGATTAATCTGTTAAGCCCTAATATTGGCTCATTACCACTTAATTGGGGCATATTAGATTAGTAATGTTATTTTATTTATGTCGGCTTTAGGCCATTAGTTGTGATTTAGATTAGTAATGTTATTTTATTTATGTCGTCTTTAGGCC
>SNQJ01S0036871.1:180546-192627 GCA_010110895.2 Picea sitchensis
TTTTTTAATTTTCAAATAAAACCTTCTTGTGTCTCCATTTATTTAAATAAATTATATGCCACCTCATCATATCCAAGTCATCAAAGTAACCCAATAGCATCCCTTGTTACTCCCATAATTTGAATCCTTAAATTAAATCAAAAGTTTGTTTTCTTATCCAAAAATATTATCCAAAATATAATGTTGTCTCAAAACATCATAAAAATAAGCATGATGTCCAAAATATCATCAAACAAAACTTTCAAGAAAAACCATATCCACTATGGGAGGTGTTACGAGGAAAATCTCTCCATGCCTAGGGGAAAACAACAATAGACGTAACGACACCCAAAAATCAACTCTAATATCAAGTATGCTATATAAATGAAATGCTAACAAGACAAGGCTATAATCCTACCTCATCCAGACGTTCGAAGAAGACCATCGTTGAGCATGTGACCCAAAGCTTTATACTTTCAACTTGTCCTCAACAACCAAGATACGCAAGCATGTGGTATTGATATAGAATGTTAGCATATAAATTAGCATAATCCATTAACATACATGAAAAATACTCACATGGAAATTAATTCAAATACTTGCAAGATATCAATTCGACAAGAAAATATTATTTCTATTAAAGTAATCAACAAAAGTACATAGGTGACAAACTTCTGTAACGACACACATCAGAATCGAGAAACTAAGTCCCTCCAGTTGGGCCTCCACTACTTCAATCCTCCACAAAGGAAAGATCATATGTAGGATTCAATGGGGTTCTTCATCACAAAGTAGGAAGAGCTTGGGGGTTGATCACAAGAAGTTCATACTTTCAAAGAAAAAGGGATGCAGACTCAATATGAAGTGAAATTTCTCCAGAGTGTCTTTGCTCTCAACGTTGAATTGTCTATTGTTCAAGGCTTGGATATGGCTCAATTTATAGCCTCCAAATGGAGTTGAAGGGTTTATTAAAAGCATTTCCATTATATGGAAGGTCAAGGATCATGGATCTCATGGCATGGCATGGAAACGTGACATAATTTTTTAATTTTGAGCACCAAACCCGATGTACATAGGATGTAGTGGAGCAACCTACATATACGCTTGTTGTATAATTAATAGGGTGTGTATATGTACAAAAATGTGTATTTTATCTATAGAGTGAACAAAAATGGAACTTCAAGTCTGTAGAGGGAAATGGATGGCCATCCAAGCAAGATGCATGGAGTGAGGAAAATTTTGTTGTAATAGATTCCCCCTAATGTGTGAGGTCAGAGAAGTAACTGCAATGACCGAAATATATTATGATTCCCAGTAGTGGAGTAATGAATACTCAATTGGAAGTACTAGTTACTCATGAGAATATTACAATCCAAAATAACTTTGTACACATTGCTGCCAATCTAAATTACACTGTAGATCCATGTGGATATATATCAAATAGTTGTTCATGGCCATGAATAGGCAATACAAAGTGGACATATGCCATAGGTTGTCATAGTCAAGAACAATAGACAGTGGATTCCATTTTCAAAATAAAATGAAGATATATGTATACAATGGAGTACAATTTGATCTTCCATGATCAATGAAGTCATATAGGTACTTTTCCAATGAAAGACATCAACAGATATGAGATGATGCTACTATAAGATGGAGGTATTTTGCACTATCCACCGAAGGTGAAAGTCTTCATCATGTGAATAGAGGAGTTGAGGTCAAACAAAATGAGACTTTGTTTGATTACCAGTCATTAAGGTATATCATTAGAAAACATGAGACAACCCACCGATAATGAAATTAGGTGTCAAGGCACCGAGTACATTCCACAAGTGTGAATAAGGGTGTTTATGTCGAACACTTGGAGAATCCATCGATCAAGAGACATTGATGTATTCCCAACTTTTGATGATGGGAGAACCTGCCACTGATGACTACAAGCCTCTAGGTACTCATATAACTCTAGGTATCATTTCCATAATAGATGAGTTGAATTCGATGGAAGGAGACCCATTGAAAGGAGATAATTAAGGAATCTCTTATCATCCAACATGAGGTACAAAGAAATAGCTTGATGATTAGGAGGAGCTCGGATGAATAGGATGTTCATGAACCAACAACCATGTGCATCTCTCGCATACACCAGATGCAAGTAGTGCATGAAAGAGACCCTATGAATAACATCCAATAAGGAAAACTACCGACACAGGTGATAAAACCACCAATAGGGATAATGGAATCCAAGACATTGCATGAATCCCGATGTGTGAATATATATCTTGTCATTGAACACAAGGGAAAACCCCCAGTCGGTGACCAGTGAGGAGATGTCATCTGTTGGGTTCAAGTTTACCTACCAATGATGAAAGTAGGCCCAATGTGCAAGGTAGGACAACAACTTCATGTGATTATGAGATATACTAAGGGTATGGCTAACATGCAAAGTCAAGAGTTCTGAGAAATGGCCGACACAAGATTTAAAATTCCTTTAAACAAGATAATAAGACATATGGATAACTCAGGAAACATAGACTTAGAACTGATCATTAAAAAAATCTTGTGACATAGGAGGCATCAACAAAATCTCCATAGGGACTGGAAGAATAACCAGTTGGAGGATTAAACTCTAAGTAACGAGATCAAATTCCTAAGGTCATGCTAAACCCAAACCTTGGATGAAAATGGACTCAAGATTTTGTGCTTTGTTCAAAGGAGACATGACTGTTGCAGATAAGAGACAATAGTATTTTCCCGCCCGTCTTTTTTTATTTTTCACAGGCAAAGACATTCTATGATACATAAGAGGAAACAAGTGTTGTGAGTAAGCAACTAGTCCCAATTAGTGGAACATACCTTTGCTCAATGTCATGGAATGCATGCAGGGCATGGAAACTTGTGGGGATGTTTCCTCTATGGGGAAAGGGTGTCAAGCTGCAATGGATATATGTAAGGAACCGCTTGGCTAGTGATGCGAATTGCTGAGGCGAAAGGCTTACAATGAGAAAGCGAGAGCTGACATTAGGCTTAACAATTCAAGCAGGATAATGGGATGCAATTTACAACTTAACTCAACAAGTGTTCTTTTTCATAGATGTTAGTCCCCTAGGTCCAAAAAAGTATAAAATAATACCTAGGAGAACTCTTCTAGCCAATGGCGACTAAAGTATTCCTTTTTCGTAAGTAATCTACTTGGTCTGGAAAAGGGTTAAACTTATACCGATTAATAGATGTCCTTTTAAAACCATTTAATGAGTGTGAAAGAGACAAGTTCACTCGACAATATTTTTTTGTTTTTTGGAGTTTGAAAAGAGATTAACTAAGACTCTAGGATGTTGTTCTAAGCAGCATATCATGGGGAGGCCAAGGCTCCCAGGAAAAACTTCTATCGAAAACCAACAACTCACTAGTAGCTAACACAAGCTTGGGAGAACCCAAATCTTGCCAAGCTGAGGAGGATAAAATACTTGCAGAGGATCCTTCATCTATAATACATCTATGAACACCCATTATCTGGAATGGTGCAAAAGAAGGAAGGCGAGTCTCTACAAGACCATTCCAATCAAAGGAAACCATCCTAGGACTTGGAGGGAGCGTACTCGAAGAGAGTGGAATGTTCCTTTCTTCAGAAGGTACCAAAATAGAAATGCCAAGGACATGGTCGAAACATGCATCGCCCCCCAAAATAAGAGTGGGATTGGCCGAATATTTCATCAGGAATGCCACTTCTTGAGACTTGTCACTCTCCAATAGAATATTGGGATTGAACGAAGATTTCATCGATACAACCACTTCTTCAACCATTGGTTGAATTTGATGTGAGATAACATGGTCAAGAGACACATCACTCCCAAAACTAGGAGTGGTGCCCACCGAAGTTTTCATCGGCACGACCGTTGTGTCAACCAAAAAAGGATTAGAATGTTGGGAAACCATAGAAGAATCAGAACCCTAAGGGCCACTACACAAGTACCACACTTCTCGTACTACTGAAATAGCAGGGCACAAACTAGTGAGATGATTTCCTATTCAAAGTATACAAAGGAACTTGTGTTTATGTCCTATACGTCTAGGCTTCTCAATCGTATCAATGCCCCCATCATGAGTTGTGGTGGCTGGTGACATGATCCCAGAATGACTTGTAGAGGCTAGTATCATATCACCAACATGACTTGCAGAGGTTGGTGATGTTTGGGCAGTGACTAGAATTGTGCCCGCAGCATGACTTACAACGACTGCTTTTTTTCCCCTAGAATGACTTGCATAGACCGATGGCAAGTCTCCAACATCACTAGCATAGTTTGGCTTCAGGTTGCCAACATGACTTGCAGAGGTTGGTGACTTAATGCCAGTATGAATTGTAGTGACTGGACTTGTGCTTCCATCATGACTTGCAATGGCTAGTTGCGCATTTGAGACCATGGTCCTGGGAAAGAATGGTTTTGAGATATCATAAGACAAACAGAAATATCATATACATTGTGGCCCTGCCCGGTAGGAATATAGTATCCTCCTCCCAACTTGTTTATAAAAGGTCTTAAGGGCATCATCACCTAGGAATCTGCTTGCGAGGAGAAAGTGACGTGAGAAAGATTACTCAGGTGAGGATATATGTTATCCCTAGAAAAAGGAACTTTGTGCAAGGGGTTTCCCATACTGTACAACTGAATCCCTTTGGATGGAACACTAGAGGACAAAGGGAGGTTTTCCATGAGAAAATAATTCATAGAAATTGACATAACAAAAGAATGATAGATGGACGAGATGTAAGAAGTAGAAGGACCGCCCATTTGAGCACTCTATCCTAGAAAAGTGAAGCTAGGATTAGGTCCAGAGGAAGGAGGATTCCAACCTCCTACCATAGGATTTGGTTGAGGGATATGACCCCCACCAAACGAAAAGGGAGAATAAGGAGGCATCATGTCGCTAAAACCAAAAATAGGATTCACATAAGAGGAGATGATAGAGGATGAGAAGTGTGAAGTCATGTAATGCATACCAAAAGAGAAAGGATTATAGGCCCAAGGCATTGAATGAGGAATATGATTTGGTGTACCACTCGGAAATACAAAAGGATTCATCCCCATGGACTAAGAAGAGACCATGGGTTGGGTAGTGTTAACTAAGGGAGTCACAAAGACTACACCAACCATAGTAGTAAGAAATCATGATGCAATACAGAGCTAAGGCCAACTAATAATCAAAGAGAACACTCCTAAATAAAGATAAAATCCAATGCACAAAAACAATATATGATGGTTGAAAGGGACCTCCTGAACCAAAGTAAGTATGGCTTGCCCAAGAGGGGCCTGAGACTCCACAACAATGGAGTGGAGGTGTCATAATCCGTTATAAGGACCTACGTAGGCTTCACTGCACAATCAATTAGATTCCTCTAGAGAGAAAATCCTCCATAAATTTGGTGTGCTATCTAAACCTTATCTGATTCAGGGTACGTACAAAATAACCCCTGCAAGTAACCTATGTGTCTACCTAGGTCAAGCAACTAGAGTCACCACGATATAACTAATTCTTAGGCGAGAAGTTGCAAGTTCGGTCCACCATATGGGTATGGTAGAAAAGACCAAAATATTGAAAGCATCACCTCTCAAGGAGGTAAATGCACTAGCAAGACCCCCAGATATGAATAGAACCCCATAAATATCTTTGATGCTAGGAAGGTATTAGAGGGCTATCTCTGCAACCAACTTCATGTGACCTTGTTCTTAACTTTGGTGTGAGTAGATCCTTCTGAGGATACCAATTATACAATGGTTTTCACCACTCCCTGTTCAGACACATACGTTTAGTTTTATACCCTTGGAGAAGTTTACTCACAAAATCCTATTCCAAGGATCTAGGTCCTATACTTGTTTGTGTACCCTGAAAATAAAATTGTTTCTAATCAATTTTAATTATTCAACATTAATTTTAATGGCTTCTTCTTACTCAATAGGTGCGATCATGAAACTGATGGTATTACGAATCAACATATAAAAAGAAGCAAATATAAAAACACTGCTAAGTACTAGTCTTGAATTTCAAAGAGATGGTATACTTCTAAATGCTATCCTCGCAAAATAAAATATGTAATCTCTACCATTTCAATGAAGTGCAGTATTTCTGAATGTGTCAAAATCAATGCAAAGTAATCAAAAGTGAAAATTCCATAAGTACAATGAAAGTAAGAAAATATTTTTGTATTTTAGATATAATGAAAAGAAAATGCAAGGATTGAATAAAAACCTCACAAGCAGGCCCTACTGCAAGAAAAAAGAGATAAGTCAAGAAGGATAGCAAGAAGCAACTACCCAGRCCAGTATGCAAGGAAAACCAATGAGAAATATGACAAGAAAGTAGTTCCCCAAAAATTCAACAATAAAAAGGCTTCCTATCACTCTGTAGGAACTTAACATTAAGAATATGGACCCAAGAAGACTCAGTAACTAGTAAAACTTACCCAACAAACACCAAACTCGGCCAACAAGACTTAAGAGATGATGTACGTGAATGTTTAGGGAACACACATGTATATACACTCCCTAAAGGAAGATAGGTTGCGTATGTACGCATATGTCAAGGGAAAACCCACGTATACCAAACAAGACACTGCCAAGGCAAGGGTTAAGCCAAGAAACTCATATGAAAGGAAAAATAGAGGTTGTCAAGCAACAGGAGATAAGGAAACTCAGAAAAATAGAGATAAAATCAAGGGGAAAAACACTAAATACCCCAAAAAAGGAGATCTCCCCAGTGGAGTCGCCAATTCTGTTACGAGGAAAATATCTCTATGGCTAGGGGAAAACCACAACAAACAGAATGACACCTAGAAATCAACTCTAATCTCAAGTATGCTACATAAATGAAATGCTAACAAGACAAGGCTAGAATCCTACCTCATTCGAATGTTCAAAGAAGACCACCATTGAGCATGCGAACCAAAGCTTTATACCTGCAACTTGTCCTCAACAACCAAGATATGCAAGAATGTGGTATTGATATAGAATGTTATCATATAAATTAGCATAGTCCATTAACATACATGACAAATACGCCCATGGAAAGTAATTTAAATATTTGCAAGATATAAATTGGATGAGAAAATAGTATTTCTATTAAAGTAATCAACATAAGTACATAGGTGACAAACTTCTCTAATGAAACATATCGGAACCGAGAAACTAAGTCCCTCCAGTTGGGCCTCCACCACTTCAATCCTCCGCAAAGGCAAGCTCATATATAGGTGTCAATGGGGTTCTCCATCACAAAGTAGGAAGATCTTGGGGGTTGAACAAAATAAGTTTAGACTTTCAAGGAAAAAGGGATGTAGACTTAATATGAAGTGAAATTTCTCCATAGTATCTTTTCTCTCAATGTTAAATTGTCTATTGTTCAAGGCTTGGATATGGCTCAATTTATAGCCTCCAAATGGAACTGAAGGGTTGAGTCAGAGTGTTTCTAGTATATGGAAGGTCAAGGATCACGGATCTCGTGACATGGCATGGAAACCCAACATAATTTTTTAATTTTGAGCACCAAACCTGATGTACACGGGTTGTAGTGGAGCAACTTGTATATACGCTTGTTGTATAACTGATAGGGCATGTATATGTACAAAAATGTGTATTTTAGCTCTAGAGTGAACAAAAATGGAAATTCAAGTCTGCATAGGGAAATGGAAGGCCATCGAAGCAAGATGCATAGAGTGAGGAAATAATTGTTGTAACAGAAGGAAGTCTCCTTTTTGTCACTATTTTCTGCCTCCTTTTTCTTTCTCTTAGATGAATTTTCCTTAACAGATTGTTGGTCCCTTTGTTGTGCAAATAAAGTGACAGAGTGTGATAATTCCTAGGAAGACCTTGATCCAGATGTCATTTACTTATGTTTCCCTTTACTATCTTTATGCTATGTGATATTAATATTTTTTGGAAGAGAATGTGAGGTTAATGATTGAGGATGAGAGACATGCTGAAAAGGAGGTGGTGGAAGGGGAAATGAAACATTAGTCCAAGCATGAAATTTACTCTACTGAGGATGGATGATATCATGTCAGTCATCATTGAATGGACTCACCAATGGTCCTGAAACATGTGGAGAAGCTGGAATGCATATGTTAGGGGGTGGATTCTCATGCACGTGAGGTGGTCTATATGCTTGTTGGCCAGCTAGATTTAAGAACCCTGCCTGCAAAAGTTGGTTAAATTATTTAGAGTCTACATCGAAGTGGATTGAAAATATCAATATTTTATTATCCCTCTGCCATGGTCCTAAACCTCTTCCTCTATTGTTTCCTCTTCGATCATGGACGCCCCTTCTAAAGAAGCTCATACTAACAAAACCTTATGGATTATAATACACATTAAATGACCATAATTCATCTAAACACTTTCCATAAAATAATTAGAGATTGGATCTATAGATACACACACAAGATGCAAGCAATCATCCATACATATCTCTGTATCAATTTTATTTTGAACTAATGACCACTTTGAACAGGGAATTTTCCAATGATATTGGGATGTGTGAGGGATCTGTAATGAGCTAAAAATGAGTTAAACGAAAGAGAATTATTATGGATTGTTATCAAACCATAATTAGTTAATTGTAACTAAATTTGTTTCCATTATGTATCCAATCATTAATTGCAGTTATCCTTCATCTTAAACATTCATTCAAACTAAGATGATATATCATTCTATATCCAAAACAATTCTGTCACATTCATCCATTTCAACTTTAAAAAAATTATAATTAAAGCATGGGGATTGATAAGGGCTATTGGGAGAATGAATATGATTTGTAGTGAATGAAAAATGAAATGATGATAGGGAATGAAAATAATGAACATGCAGTAATTAACATTTTGTATATAAGTAAAATCCATAAAACAAAATTGTTCATCCATAACATGCAATATCCTTTTTTTTTTTTAAGAATTCATTCATTTCCATAAGAATCTTCTCAACTATATCCTTCAATATTTGTTTGATCAGAAATTCAAAATCTAACTCTTAGTCTTGACCAAATCATGACAACAAAGCTATAACCAATACATAGTCAAACAATTATCTTGTGTTTGCACCCAGTGGTTGATATTGTCTTCATCAAACTACCCAGAATATTATTTCCTTTTAAAAATAAATAGTATTATATCAAAATTGAATGCAAACAATTATGGAGTTGATTTTCTCAAAGTCTCAATGCACAACAAGACTATCCAATCCATCAACCAATTTTTCCAACCAATTCTTCAAACAAACAAATTAAAAAATCTACCTTTGCATTTGTAAAATAAGTTGTAGAATTTAGAAATGAAACTTCATCATACAACCTGTTCAAATATAAACCCTATCATGGTGTTGTCAAATGAGAATAGAACTTCACTATTTAAGAAATCATTTTTATCAAACTCGAGTCAGAGCCTCCAAATATTTCGATATACAACCATATAATAAAATGATTGAGCCTATCTTGAATTCAAATCACATTTTATATAACTTGAAACATTACCAAAAGGATGCTAATATGGCTTCATTTGCAAGGAGGCTTGATCATTTTTCTTTTCAAAACCCTCGAACAAATCTTACCAACGTCTAGGGTTTAAAATCAGAGTTTAAACATTATCATAATATCAACAACAGTCCAAAAGGTGACAGTACTCGAAAACATTTTGCAAGACAAACTCATAACAAAATTGCAACCCCAAAGCTGAGCCATTCTCGAGTTGAAATATAATCTTAAACCCTTCCAAAATCCTTGTTCAACTTTGAACAATAACCAACAAAAACCCAAGTTGGAGTGTTTCAAAGGAATATAAATCAAGTTCATTATGCAATGATACCCTATCACATTTGCATGCAAGTTCTACAAACACCTTAGGAGTTACAACTTAGAAACATTATTCATTATCACAATCTAGCACAACCATTAATACCATAGAATGGAAGAAGAGCTTGCAAACTAGCACTCAAACCACATACTTCCTTTTTAGAGAAAAAACATTTCAATATTTTAACTTTGAATAGCACTCGACCTTTAACATAATCTCAAAAATTATTGCTTGCAGTGAAACCTAAAAAATACTGTCATATTCAAGAACTAGAATGAAACCCATTACTTATTACAAAACTTCCATCTAGTCAACAGAGTATTAAAATAAAATAAGGAGAGTGCAAATCCATTTTATTTTCAAACAATATTTAGAGAAATGAGTGGTCTTATACATCAAACGTTCATGCATGCAATCATGCAAACCCAAAAACTAACATTCTGCAGAGTAATCGTTTAGGATGAAAGAGGGTCTAAACCATGGTAAATGTTCCAATGCGAGATATGTAGCAGAGCAGGTCGTTATAGAAAGTTATGCCACCTTTGCATACACTAGATCTAACCAAACCCTTATCCAACAAGCCAACATTCAAATGAAGCCAATGAAACCAAGCTTGAGAGTGCTAAACCCCATGAAAATATCGAAGGTGGCTTCATTTACTGTAGGTCATTTCAATCTTGGGAGATAATAAATTTAACATCTCTGAAACTTACCACATTGATAATGTTTGTCAATCATAATATGCAAACTAAAATACATGTTGACAACATCACATGGTGCAAATCCAACTCAGAACACTTCAACAACCTCATTAAATTCCACGTACAAATCCTTTAATTCAACAATCCAAACAAATATCCATTTCGAGCTTAGGTGATATGAATATATCAACAATCAAACTGTGAAGGTTGGCGCAAACTTTTGATACCATATTCATAATACAAACATATGCATATCATTTTAAAAGAAAACTTCAACATCAAAATCATCAAACACGAACTGCTATATGGTTATTCCTTGGATCATGTATTAGTAATAATACTTAGTATAATATCTTGTTGGGAACCATTATTACTAATAACATTGTATGTTTCAAGCAATATAACTTGTAATAATAACCACCCTTTTAATCCCTTCAACAAATGATCATGTGGATCAAAACATTGATTTCATGCTAAAACCATTTTTTTATCATGAAAATGACCCTTTGAATATATGACCACCAATGTGTATTATAAAAGAGTTTTATTGATGTTGCCATTGCAAATAAATCCCCTTTAGGCCATACATGTAGACAACATTTTCCTATTGGCTGGAAATCCTCTAAAAAATGTTAGGATTTAGATCATAAGTAGGAATTGTTGGCATTTCACCCCTTAAAAACATGATGTTGCCCATATATGGATTTCATTTCTTCCCTTTTTCTAATGACCATATGAATGCAATTATAATTGATGAAAGATGAGTACTGTGTAATCAACAAAATTGGTGCATTTTTCAAACATTCGGAAAGGAGGCATGCAATCATTGAAAGAGAGACATATATTTGAACATGTACTTGATAGAATCCATAGGAGGTTTTTTCAAATTATTCTCTTATTCTAGGGGATCCCACCTATTAGATTATTATATATCATCATAATAATAAATTTATATACGCCTTGCAACTGTTTGCAGGAAGGTGTCTTGTTGACTAATATTTGAGTCAACATTGCATTGAAAGACATCACATTCCACCACAAAAGTGTGAATGTCATGTTTCATACCATCCCAGAAAAAACAACGTTTGACCCTGTCATAGGTTTTGGTAAACCCTGAGTGCCCAACTGTGGGTGTAGAATGAAGCTCAGAAAGCACCATGGATTTAAGTTGTGATTATTTACTTAAATACATATGAACTTTGTAGCGAAGCTCATGATTGTGCCAAGAGTACCTTGGGGAAACTTGAGAATTGTCTTGAAATTGTTGGATCAGACTTGAAATTTTGGGATCTTGTAGCTATTCCTAGCGAACATCTTGGAGCCAATCTGGTACAATGAAGGAGATGGAAAAAAGGGACCCTTCATCTTCATATTTTCTTGAAAGAGAGTCAACAACCACATTGTCTTTTCCTTTCTTGTAAATGATCTCATAATCATATTCAACGAGCTTAGTCACCCATTTTTGTTTCTCTGGGGATGAAATATGTTGCTCCATAAAATACTTGAGGCTCTTGATGATTTGTCTTAATTTGGAAGCATTTCCCCAATAGATAAGGGTGCCATAGATCCATT
>SNQJ01S0036872.1:0-16465 GCA_010110895.2 Picea sitchensis
GTATGACTGTGGGTGTGGTGTTGTCGACAATCCCAACTGTTTGATGACCTCTGCTGAGATGAGGTTCTTCTGGCTTTCGCTATCAACAATAAAATGCAACGGGGTCCCCTTCACCCACATCTGTGAATGAAAAAGGTGCTCCCCATCTTCATGATCTGTTGGTTCTTCTAGTTGAATTGTTGTGGTCACGACAATAGCAGTGGGGTCTGTGTCAATGATTTGTCCTTTACCAGTATTTTCAGAATCAGATTCTGAATCAGAGTTCGGCTCCTTGTCTTTGATCTCGACCACCAATCACTGTTTTGAGCGACATTCATCGGTTTTGTTCCAGGGGATTTTGTGGAAATTGCACCATTTTCCAGTGTCCTTCTTTGTCTTCTCGTGACCCTTCTTTTCATGTGGCTTGGACTGGTTTTCGGGAGACTATTTGTTAGGGATGTCTTTGTCATACTTTGGTTGTTGTGGATTTGTAGAACCAAAATCCCATTTGTTCTGGTGCTTAAATTTCTATTTGATTTTAACAACATATCGATAGGCAACACTGAGTGATGAGATGTCCAGAAAATCCATTTTAGTTTGGATGTATCTGTGTAGAGCCCCACAGTATTTCAGAACCAAATGTCGTTTAGAGTCTTTGATACCTAGCTTGGTGTGCAAGGTATGGAAGGTATTGGTGAAATCTAGAACTTCTTGGCCCCTCTATTGCTGCAGTGTGGTCCATCTCATGTACTGGTCCTCATAGTTGCCAATAAGGTAATATTGTTCCTTTACCGCATCCACAAAAAAATCCCAAGTGGGATTGGCCCCATATTTTTCAAACTCCTCTGTGGAAATCTGCTCCCAATAAGTTTCCCACCAATGTTTGACATGGGGGAGAGCTTTAAGGAGTGCGAAGGTGATCTTTTCTTTGTTGAAAAATTTGTGAACAAAGAAATAACCTTCTAGGAGATTTAACCATTTGTCTAGGGCTTATGCATCTATCTGTCCTTCAAATACATGAATATCAAAATTAACTTGTACCTTGGAAGGCGAGGTGCCTCCAAAGTGTCTTCTTGATGAAGATGCGCATGTTGCTATCGGCAGGTGTTGAAGGATGTGGGAAAAATTCTCCATCATTTCGTCCCTCTATCGCGTGAGAGCTTGCTTAAACAACAGACCGATAAGATCATCTGCTCCGTCGTTTTTCTTTTGTTCCTCCATTGAGGGTTTCTTGGGTGTGCGAGAGTGATTGTTCTCAAGAGAGACAATCTCAAGACACAAATTTCTATACTCAGACCTCGTCGAGGACATGCACTGAAAAAAATGACCAAGAACAACCTGCTTTGATACCATTGATCCAGATTATTTTCGGCACAAAATGAGATCGAAGATATAATAAAGAAATGCACAGAGATATTGCAGATATTCAATAATATAATAGAAATATATCAGAGATGCAACCATAAACACAAATATACATTAATACAGGATTTCTATTAATGAAATAAATGTACAGAGACTGTAAAATACAGAGTGAAAGACTCGATAGAATGGTGGCAGCTTATCTCTGAGAAGAGATGTGACGGCTACTCGCATTCGCAAGAAGATGATTAAAATGAGGCTCTGAAGGAATTTTTACAATAAATAGGAATTCCAAAAACCATAGACATCCAAAAACCTAACCCTGGGAGATGAAGCGCCAAGAGTCATGTGGGCCCCGTTTGGGTAAGTTAGTACATCAACTTCCCGGGGTCGTAACTTTTGCATACGATCTCCGTTTTAGGCATATGATAGCTCGTTGGAAAGGTATCATCGAGGAGATTCATTTTGGGGGCTCAATAATGCCTTCAACTATCATTGAGAACCTATATATTGAAAAACCTTCATTTAGGCCCTCAAAATGGCCCCAGAAGTTAAAACCTGCTAAAAATAGTAAATTGCCAAAATTGCCAGAAAACTGTTTTGAGCCAGTCAAAAAAGGTGGGTGGCCACCGATATCCACCTGGATCAGTCAAAGTTCAATTTTTTAATATAATCAACCTATTTATGATGAGTATCCAGATGATGAAGAAGAGCATATTTCTTTCCCAACATGCATGGAAACATACAATAGTTCTCCTTTGTTTGATAACTATGATTAATGCAATCTTGAAGTTGATGAGGAACAACTTATTCCTATTTCTTCATAGAGTTCACTTCAACAGGAAAATTATTAGTTTCACTATAAGAGAAATCAGCCTGTGTATGACAGTGATGAAGAAGATTCTTGGACATGCGATGAAGGAGATAAGGAGGGGCTACTGGAGAATTTGATCTCTCCTTCCTATTTAGAAACTGATGAGAAACAGACTAGTGAACCTCAATATGACATTCTCGAGCCAGGAAAATAAAATATCAGTAGTGGAGAAAGTGTGCAAAGGATTTTCATGCAACTAGGCCAGCAGGCCGAGGTATGGCTTGATTCTGAAAATTATTTATCTTTCCATGATCCAGTGGTTGTTTGGTTGGATTATTTCCTTCAAGAGGTCCAAAATGTTGCATCGTTTTATGTGCAACCAAACTTCAGCAGTAAGCGTAGGATACCTATCCATTCTTTGCTGCAAAAAATTCATTATCTTTTCATTCCTTCATTTAGCAGCAAGCAAGGTATGTTAAGAAATCCACTATTTGCATGGCTCCATTGGAAATTCCATATTACTTGATCAATGGAATTTCGCCTGATTAGTGTAGGGCCAATGTATATAAATAAGTTGTCCAAATCAACATTTCATTTCAACATTCTAGTTCAACATTTTATTTTTGTTCAGTAGTTCTCAGTCTGGCATCCAGTATTGTTTAGTTTTTAGGCATTATGAATCCATAGCCCAATGAAGGGGTTCAGAATTTAATAGGCTTAATTTCAGGTCACATAAGGATGAAGGGACGTGGTCTACTGTTCTTAGTGTTTTGCAAAATAAATATTCTTTGAGGTTGAATAAAAATTCGACACTCAAATATTCGATTTCTCTAAAAACAGGTGATAAATTAATAATATGCCTTGCTGAAAATTCAAAAGGAAATCAAGGTATGAGTTCCTACTCTTCTTACAGTTCAAATAAAATTTCAAGAAAATTCTTTTTGAAATGAATGTGAAGGAATTTTTTCTCATGATAATATTATCACCTGACCTAAAAATCAGAGAGATATAAAGTTACAACTTAAAGTGTCATGCTGATAAATTCTAAAGCCATCTCTGAAATAAAAATAAAAATGATAATAAATAAACTCGAAAGAAATCTAAACTAAAATACACAAACTTGTATAAGAATAGGGTATTTTGTGTCAGGGCCTCTGAATCCTCGATTTGGTTATCTTTTCCTATCCCCAAGTTCTTATCCACTTCAGATTTTATTTATCCTTTCTTAGTCTTCATAGAAAGAAAGTAACTTACCTTGACTCTGAAAACTTCAAAACATATTTTCAAAACAATATTTGGCGAAAATCTTTATGTTCCTTTGATTGTAATTGAAAACGTATGTCTAGGCTAATCCTGGAAATTTTAGCTTTGATATCAGATTTTAAACTGACAATTTCGCTCAAGGTTTATCCCTGAAAAGATTAAGATTCCCATAAAAAATTTCCTATAGGCGAAGGTGTATTGAAAATTGGAAGAAAGTTAGTTTCAGAGTATTCCTAAAATTGTTGATAGACCTTCATTTCAAAAATCTTAAACAGATATCATCCCTTGTATGTGACATACATATTGATTGCCCCCACTTCAAAATATTAAAATACAAGAAAAATGGTGAAAGGAAATTCATAATCTGATTGCCCCCATCTTTTCCAAAAGAGATGATGAAAGGAAATTCATATATTGATTGCCCTCATCTCATCAAAATACAAAAGTGCTAATCAAAGTGGTGAAAGAAAATTCAATGAGAGAAGTAGATAACTTCACCGGGGTACTGAACAAGCTCACCGACAGTGAAGCAATATCTATGGTATCTGTAAGGCATACATATTCATAAAACATATTATGTCATCTAGTTCTCTTTCTAGTGATATTTACATCCTGAACCGACTGGGGATTCCCTAAATAAATATGTTACATTTGCTTAACCTTGAAGCGAACAAAGTCGGTCGAAGCTGATATTTTAGTTAAAATTATTTTGATTATCTTAAACAATTCTGAAATCAATTTTAAGAAAAAATAAATTAATAGCCTATCTTGAGATCGATCATTAAGTATGTTTTGAAGATTTTTGGACTTGGTTAGTTTCATTTTCCTATGAATGATCAATTCTTAAATAAAATAGGAAAGTGTTTTTCAAGAAGAAGAAATGACTCCATTTACCCAATAAAGGAACTTGGTCTACTTTTCTTTCGTGCCTCACAGGGAGACGCAATCCCCAGATGGAGCCTATGTTGGAACAGGTTTAATTTTGAGATTTTGAGCTTTAGATTTGACCTCTTAGAAATAAAATTTTCACCCAAAAATAAAAAGAAACTTAGAGATTTACCTTTTAAATTTAAAAGATAAATTCATCGCTTATTGAAAAGGCTCTTACGATATCCACCGTCGATTAGATACTCTAATTTTATCAAACGGTCTTAATGATCTCTGAACTATAGAAGCTGCTTGAGTTTTAAAGAAAGTCTCTAATGTTCGCTTCAAAGCTTCACGCTTTGGGTATTCCAGCAAGTCTAAACAATGAAAACCTCGAACGTCGAAGCGCCGAAGTACTTAAGGCTAATTCAAGGTTTAAAACATGATAAATTAAAACATAAAATTAAGTAATAGGAGATTAAATTCTTCGTGAATTTGACCTTTGGGATATTTATACACTAATTGTACCCAACACTCACGAATGACGAAGTATTAACGATATGTTGATTGGCCAAAGTTAACAATTTGAATTGCGATTAGTAGTTTTTATTCATTAAAGAACTTACAAACTTCTCTTTTTATAGGAAGGCTAATCTTATTTCCTCAAGGATTATGGCGCCACGAAAAGTTGCAAGAAAACTTGATGGATCAGATTTTAGAATCTAGTGGAACGATAAATCAGTTTGGAAGCTAGATAAACTAATAAAAGGACCAAAAATAGTAGGGAAGGGGCTAAATCGACAGAAAAGGGAGCACAAAATCTCTAAAGTGCTAAGTATATGAAGTACAAGATCTCCTACTGCGTTTCCTCTTGATTTCAACAATGAGGATTTACTTTGAAACTCCAAGCTTCAGGCGTTCCAAGGTGAAAATATCCGAAATGCTAAATCCATGAAGTAGAGGATATTCTGTTGTGTGTCCTCTTGATTTGGACAACTGAGATTTACTTCGGAGCTTCGGGTCTTCTGGATTTCTTTACGCAACACTTCTTGCCTCCTTCCAAAGTATGAAATAGTTGAATACGAATATTGTCTGACACATGTCCCCCACTCAGATCGACGGATAGGAATTGGACGAATTTCTCTCTATCTTCTGTACATATGACCAAGAACTGTGACCTCGGATTAACCTTTGGGTGTTTATTTCACTTTGCAAGATCTAACAGCTTATATTTCTCTCACCTAGATCAATGACCGAGAGTGATTGCAGGGTGCAGATTTACGCGGGGTTTAATTTTGAGAGGCAGTCCTGCAATTTAAACCGCGGTTTTCTCTCGGGGTTACGTGTCATCACCAGATGCATTGCAAGGCGAAAAACGGGTTACTTCAAAACCATTTCTTCGCACTCCCGCAAAATAGAGAACCTATCACACTTTCATAGACTCTCAACCCTCACCACCTATCTCCCACTCTTACTACACGTCACCTCCCAACAGATGCACCACCTTCCTATAACGAGATCGCGTTGAGCTAGTTGTTCAATCGCCATCGCCGCAGCTTCAACCACAATTATTTATGCTAGTAAACTCATTGCAGGTGATAGATGACTCGAGACACAATCAACAACAAAGACCAACCATGCAATAGAAGTCAAATATGGATTATCAACATATGACATCAAATTAAATCCAACTAAATTTTAAAGATTCCTATCATATACATTCATAATCGAAACAATTCTTTTAGAGATCATTGTAATCGGTTTCAAACCGAAACGTTTCTTTTAGAGATCATTGTAATCAGTTTCAAACCAAAACATTTCTTTTAGAGATCATTGTAATCGGTTTCAAATCGAAAGAACTCATCTGGTATAAATATTAGGAGTTTTGAATGTATCAAAGGGGGGGGGGGGCAGCCTGAGAGCCTTTGAGGCTGGGATTGTAATGTAGTCTTTTCAACAATACATTTAACAGAAGCAAAGAGATTCTATATCTCATTATTTTAAATACTGTCTTTTTCCTATGTCCCGTTTTTGAAGTTTTCATCACTTCTCTTTATTCTACTCCTTTTATTTAACCTGTAATAGTTACAATTCAGTGAGACTTCTGCTATGACTAATTAAGAGCATTCTTTCAAGTGCAGTTTTTCCTTTGTTTTGCTGTGAGTAGAACAAGACTTGCATTTTAATTATTTTTCCTTATTTACAATTTATATTTGTTCATAGCTTTTCCTCTATCTTGCTGTGAGTGAGACAAGACCTATGTCTAGATATTTGAAATCATTGTCGTTCTTCTACCAAAAGGAAGACCAGATTTATCAAAATTGGATACCTGGTTTTTTCTTTCAGTTTTGTCTATATCTTATCTTCCATCCATCCTTATGATTTTAAATGGATTTATAGAACGAGGTCATGCCTCTTTATTTCAGATTTTTAATGGTTGAAAGGTTCTTTCAGACCTATTTCTATAAGCCTCCAATAATTGATCAATCACCCATTATTATCTTTTTCAAAATGTGCTAAGGCTTGGCTCTATTACAGGCTAGAGTCAACTCTTGCGACAACAACTCCCCCTGTATCTATGCCATTTCTCTTATCTCTCTCCCTTTTCCTTCAATGGAAAAGGGTGTCTCTCCTTGGAGCTACTCCCCCTATATTCATGCTTATGTTGTTTCTCTTCACATGTCTCTCTCTAAGTTCCTCTTCTGTTTTTATAGAAAAGAGGGACTCCCCTTGAAAGTGTACCTTCTCTAGATAATGCTTCTTTGAGTTTATGCACTTGATTATTTATCTTATGATCCTAATCTTTCTATCCTTTTGGCACCATGGAAAAATGGTAACTCCCCCTGTTGGTATGTCCCCCCTTGTTGGTATTCTACTGATCTTGCTTTTTGTATCTCTTGATGATTTATATTCCCTTGAATTCTCTGCAAGATGTCCTGTAGATCAATGTAGGGTTATCTGTAAATGTTTCCTTTCCTCTCTTCCAGTGTTGGCGTATTGTCCATTGGTGCTTCCTCTTGCAGTAATTCTCTGACATATATAAAAAAAATCATTCAAAAATTCTTGAATTCAAATCTTCATGTCCTGTCATGTTCACTTGACTATAATTGTTCAATGATTTCCTTCCAATAATATAAATTCCACTGACGATTTCTCTTCACATGTTATGTTGTGCCTTTCACTGCTTTCCTTTCTATTACCAACTCATTCCAATTGATTTCGTTGATTCCAATTGTAAATACACTGCTATTCATATTCTCTGACCCATGTTTTATGTACCTACTAAGTATCCATCTATGTCCATATGTCGCAAACAATACATAACTTTTCTACTCAACTGTCCACAATGATGACCCATGTATTACTATACTATCATAAAGGCTTCATAGTTTCACTGATCATCATATATTCTTGTTTCTTCAAACTGAATCAGATGTGTCCACTGGTCTTCTCTATCTGCAAATCAAACTTTTCATTTCTAGAATATCATGTACTATATATATCCCTTCCTGAATACATACGTGGAATAAAATCATAAAGTTTTGCATGTGTTACTTCCAATTGTTGGAATACTACTTCTCAACTGATCAATATGTCACTCTCTACTTCTTTTATCTGACTGTTTTGAATCTGTCTCTGCAAATACTTCAAACTGCTCGAAGGATGGTTCTATGATCTGTAGTAGCTACTACATAGACTCCACTTGTTCAATATTCATATTTACTATGAGTCTCCAAGCCAGATGGCTCAGAAAAATACCCGCTTTGATGCAGAGTAATATTCTTCCTCGTCTACAGACTCATCATCTCTTTGAACTCTAACCTCTTCTTTTTTTCCTGTATATTTTTCCCAATCTCGTACTACTTCCAATCCTGAGAGTATGACTTATGGGTGTCCTTCATTCATATCTTCTTCTTTTACCTATTCTTGTTTTCTTTTCCATACTTTCTTATATCTAATATTAGTATTCTCTTTCATAGAAGTATCCATCATGCTTCTACAATTACGAGCTATATGCCTATAATTGTGGCACTTGCAACATTCAATCTTGTGGGGATCCACATAGGTATTTCTTGTTTGAATATTTCTTCCATATGCTCTACAATCTACAACCTTATGTCCAAAGTTAGTACAAATAAAACAATGACCATAAAATAAATTTGCATTCCTATGAGTGAATGATCTTCTTTGTGATGTAGTCCTTCTAAATTTATTCCTTGGATGATCATGATCTTCTATTATGTTGTTTACTTCATCATGATTGAAGCTTCTTTGTTGCTTGAATGGGGAAGGTATTGTTGAAGATGTATCTCTATTATACTCATTTTTATTTGATTCTTACTGACCATGATTCCTTCCTTTGAGTACTTCTTCATAACTCTTTCTCTTTTCTTCATTCTTCTTTTCTGAGAACCTGGAGTGCTTCTCTTCAACATTCCCTATTGATGATGTGGATTTTTATGTCTCTTCTATGTTCTTGCTAAGTTTGACGATTTTAAATCTCAATGTGACAACTTCTTATTCATGATTCTCAACCTCTTCTTCTCTCTTCATCATTTTAATCTTCATAACTTCTTATGTTCTCTTTTCTTCTTCAAGTTGGATCTTCAAGGAGATGATTTCTATTTCAAGTCTTCTCTCTTCTTGACCAAATTTTTCTTCAAGCTAATTTAAGTCCTCGGTTCTTTCCTAATATGATTTTTCAAAATATTCTCTCTCTTCTTTGCTTCCTTTATTTGTGCTACTATTTCGACTTCCAAACACTACTTCTCTTCCATCTGAATTTTTCATGTTTCTTCAATCCTTCTGGATTCTTCCAACTGATCTTTTAAATTCATAATGACATGTTGGGATTCTTCAAAACTTTCTTGAGAATTCTTCTTGACTAATTGTTATTCAAGAGACTTGTTTTTATTCCTTTCTTTCATCAACTCGTCTAAAGAACTGATTAATTTTCCTTGAAGGTCTACTATGCCTTCATGCCAATCTTCTTCTTCTTTTGAATCTGTCTGACATGATGAACATATTTCTTCTTGTTTTGTACCTACATTTTCTTCAACATTCTCTAGCTTTGTGATGGGAGAAAAATAGAGATTATGTAGCTTATCCAAAATTTCTTTAGCTGATGGAAATTTTCCCACTTTATCTTTTATTGAATCAAGTAATCCTTCCAAGATAAAATCCATTTCTATTTTGTTGTTTCTTTTCAATTCTTTCTTGGCTGCATTGTTTGGAGTTTTCTTTGTAGCAGTTTATCCTAAAACAATTGATTTCCAAACATCATATCCTTGTTCCTGTAAAAATGTTTCATCTTGATGCTCCACATTTCATACTTCTAACCATTATGACCATTGAATTGTGGTATTACATTTTTATACAAATTGTTTATCTCCATGATCTACCTTCCAGTGGTTAAACTGTTTCCTGAAGGAACTGGCTATGATACCAATTGTTGGAATACTGAGAGGGGGGGTGAATCAGTATGAACACTTTTACCGCTTTTAACCACAATATATAAACTTCAGTCTTATGAACAATATATCATCAATGTATCATCTATGATTGCATTCAATATATCATGAAAATATAAGCATAAGAAACATCACATCAAATACATAGTACACCAGAATTTACGTGGAAACCAAAATGGGAGAAAACCACAGAATGATTTCTTATATATCAAATATTACATTAATTGGAAGCATCAAATTCCCAATTCTCTAGATGAAACTGGAAGGAAGTTATGACCCCCTATTTACAGGCTCCAACCTGAAGGAAACTACAACTCCCTGAATTCTATGGCTCCAACCAGAAGCATGCTACAACCCTCTAATTCTTATGCTCCAACCTGAAGGAAGCTCCAATTCCCTATGTTCTCTGGCACCAACCTGAAGGAGGCTACAACCCCATTTCCTTTCCCCATATCGCTGCCCTGAAATATAAGTCTAGACCAATTATCACTACCATTGTCACTATCACTTTCAGTGCCACTGTCACTGTCACTGCCTCTGTCACATCAACCTATAACCTATCAACCTATATCCAACCTATCACATTAACTTGTCACTGATCAATCTGTCCAACCTGTCACTGCCACCGATACTCAACCGAATCCTCTCACATGGATCATATACCAAGGACACCTCTCAACTAGATTTCCAACATCACCAACACATGCCTCTACCAAGCATGTACCAATATCACAAACATACCATCACAATGTATGTGTCTCTACCATGTACCAAATCATGTACCAAACCATCAACCGATACCGTACCAAGCATCAACCGTGTACCAAAACCTGTACCACAACAAGTGCCTCAACCATGCACCAACACTTGTACAACATCAAGTGCATCAACCCTGCACCAACACCTGTACCATGTTGTACCATGTACATCGAACAGTAACCTTGTACATCAACAATGTACACCAACACCTATACCATACCATGTAGAAACAATGTATCTCATCTATATACGACCATATCACTCAATCATGGCATACACCATATACCATAGGATATCAACAATCAAGTACCTCACCAAAGAGTCAACCAAGATCACCAACATATGCCTTTAACCATGCACCATATAATCAAACATATACCTCAAACAACATGTTAATCATCCATAGACCATGTACCTCAAACATGTGCCATATCACTCATTATATGTCTCAACGAATTACCATAACCTTGTGCCAATATGCCCAATATATGCACCAATAATGTACCTCAACAGATATACCTCAACCGACATGTATCATACATCCAAGATGTGCCTCAAGGTATATACCAAAATGCACAATGTATTGCCTCAAGCATGTTCCACAATATCATTAAGATGCAAACTCATAACACATATAATAACATATCTTTTACATATGTAATTGACCGGGTGCCTTTGATGCTAATAGATAGACTTGGGGCAATACCTTAGTCCTTAACAACCAAGAACAAGTGTCCTCCTTCACTCTTGTCTTGTCCCCACGGGATGAATACTCCCTGTCACATGGGGCCTCACATGACATTCCCTAGGAGACCTACGGGGATGCCTCATGGGAAAATAGTGGTTTAACTTGCATGTGTCAATCAAAATAGGTTTTCCTCATATCTTCTTGCTCTCATCTATAACCATGAAACTCTTTCACTTCTCACTTGTCGCTACCTCATATTTTACCATCACAAACTAGACAAAAGATCATTTTCTCACAAGATAGATATTCAATGAAAGTGTGTGGGATTGTAATTACGAGAGACTCCTTGAGGTCTATTTATACTTTTTCTAGGTAACCTCTTTCCTTATTCTTAGGGATTCATCAACTTTCTTGTTGAAACAACTTTACCCATCCATTAGTGACTTGCAACCAATTAGGGTATTCTTAACCATTCTTGGAGGATTCCAAATTCATGAGAGGAATTCTCTCTAACCGTGAGGAACCACGTGGTGTACCACCTATCACCAGAAACTACACAACAAGGACTATCCATCTATTAGTTTTTTACCTGCATTTATACAATCCTTCATGTCTATATTTCTCAACCAACTTCGGGTCCCATAACCACACCTTCAAGGCTTCATGTAGACTCAATCAAATACACCAATCACCTATACTGACATCAACCACTCTTGTTGACATCGATGACAACTAACTCACCATCAATATCAACCACATCTCTTAGGGATTCCTAACTTATTCAAGGGTTGACATCAATCTCCAAGGGTTGACATCATTGATAACCAACTGTCCAAACCAACTTCCCAACATGTTTTGGTGTTGAGAGTAGGATATCACTCGTAGCTTACCTTCCAGATCAAGAAGCTTCCTTCAATGCTGAGATAGAGAAGCTTCCTTCAATGCCCCTTGCACCTAGAAACATGTTGATACTAAGAGGGGGGTGAATCAATATCAATTACAATTTAAAAAAAATTCAACTTATACTTAAACCATTCAATTATATCCAATGAGAAATGAACAATAGTATAAGAGTTACACCAATACACCACAATACACCATGCACAATATCTGAGAAATAATCAATAGTTATTTTTCAAGGGAAGTAATGACTTCCAAAGGTAGCTACAACTTCCAAATATAAAGGGAGGGATAAACCTCCAAAAGGAAGATACAATCATCCAATATCAAGAGAGGGTTGACCTCTCCATCCTTTCCCCTTCCGTCCACCCAAGAATATATGAGAGATAATAAAACTTTACATTAAATTATCACCATCAACCAACCATCACATAGAACCTGATAATGCTTCCTGAGACTTCTTCAACTTCTGCAATTTTTCAATTCTTGGAATACTCCGATCCTATAGATAATATTATTCAATGTATTCTTTGAAACTCCTCCAAGTTTCACTCCTTGAATCCTCCCAGAAAAGGATTTATAGAGAAAATGGTAGACCTTATTCAATTCTGGTTTATTCAGGAGAGCAAACTTGTACTGCATGCCCCGCGCTCAATTTTTAACATCATATTTTAAAATTTTTACACATGAAACTACATCCCGTATTATTTCCAATGCAATTGGTCTCACTTTATTTGGATTATTTATGAAGAAGTTATGACATTTTTACCCAAAACACCTGTTTATGACTAGCTTCAGGACAAGTCAAAAACCATATCTTCCACAGAGTGTATCTCCAAAATTGTAGAGAATAAAGAGATGAAATTTTTACCACAGGTACCTAGATATGTCTTCTCAATACCATACCAATTTCACCATATGAATCGTTCTAGAAAAATAGTTATACAGAAAATCGTAAGATGACCTGTAAATAACATACCTTAGAACACATCACCAAAAGACTTCATCCTCCCTTGAAATCCGTCCTTGTTTACTTCAGATTTCCTCTGAAATTTGACTTATATCTCCTTTTTCATTAACAAAATTGCATGTGTTAAAAAATGAATGTTTAATGAGATGTATTTATACCCTTTGTGTCACTTCCTTTTAACATTAGGGATGACCTTACACTTTCTTATTTTGTAATTATTTTCTTTAATTATCTTCAAGGCCGACCTGTACTTCCTTCTTCAATTCACTTTGTCATCTTCAAAAATTCATTTCTCCTCAACCATGAGGATCCACGTGACGTGCCACCTACCACCAGAAACAACATGATGTATACTATCCATCCATCGGTGTTGTATTTGCATGTGCACTATCCTTCATGTCCAAATACCTTCATCAATCTTGCGGTCCAAACCAATGACTAGGGTTGACTTCAATGACAACAACCAATCTTCCAACAATATCCCCCTTTGTCATTGATGGAAACACTCATGCTCCCCCTATCACCATGATTCCAATTTGTCTCCCCATTTGACATCAATGGGAAAGGGTGGGGTTCCTCCCCCTGAGTTCAATGGTATAAGGTGACCTTCTTCTTTGGGGTTGCTCCCCCTGAACATGTGGCACTCAATAATACTTCATCCTTATTTTTGGTCTTTGGGACTTTTTATTCCTTTGAATCCTTTTGTGTGGCTTTTGTCTTCTCTCTCTTATTCATGTCTAAGAGGTATATGTTGTTCGGTCTTCTTGTTGCAGTTGCAACCAATCTTCCTGAGTTATTTTCTCTGATTTTACATTTTCGTGAGTCAAACATAAGAGTCTATCCTTGATCACATATTTTGATAACACTGAGGAGATTATGCTTCGGATCTTCAACCAATAGGAATTTTCCTACTTTTACATTTTCACTTCCAAGCTTTACAGTTCATTTTCCAAGTATTTTGGTAGATGAGTCATCTCCAAATGAAAAATTTCCACCATTTTTCTTCAAAATGACAAATTTGCTTTGATCTCCGGTCATATGAGATGAGCACCCACTGTCTATGAACCATTCATATTCTTATTTTCATTATTTAGCGACCAATGCTATTCGACAGTTTTCATTGTGTGGAATTTCTTTCCTTTTCCATGTTGTAGTTGGTATAGGGACATTTGGCATACGATTATCTTCCTTCATCTCTCTGCAATCTCGTGCTTTGTGACCAAGATTATTGCACTTATAACATACAATATTTTGATCCATTAATGGGTCAAATGGATTATAATTTCTCTTGACAGGTCTATGAACATTTCCATATCTATTATTTTCACCATTCATGTAGCTTGCGTAGTTATTCCTTTCATTGATTCTACAATTGATTGCCTTGTGTCCAAAATTTCCACAAGTATAACAATGTCCAAGAAAGAAATTTTGATACCTGGGAGTAAGTGATATTCTTTGTGGAGTAGTCCATCTGGGTTCACAATTTATTATTTTGTAGTTTCCTTCATAATGATTGCTTTCGTACATGATGGGAGAGGATCTTCTTGATGTCTCATTCCTTCTAAATTCTAGTCTTCTATCTTGTTGTTCAACTTTCTCTGGAGTGTTGGTTTCATTCTTTTCATCTTCCTTCTCTTTTTTTGTTGTCTTCAAACTGTCATTGTATCCTAGTCCTCTCTTGTCATTTGGAGATCTTTGACTGCTAAAGATCTCATCTAATTTTTCAGTTCTTTTTTCGAACTTCTTCAACTTTTCTATTGTCAATAATAGCTCTCCTTTTGTGTGATCCAATTCTACTTTCAATTTCTCATAATCCTCTAATTGTTCCTTCAAGATACCAATGGTTTTTTCAAGCCTGTAATTCTCTTCTTCACAACTACTCAATTCACCTTTTAGTATTATGTTTTTGTTTCTAAGCTTGTTATTTTCAGTTTCAACATGCTTCAACTTTTCAAGATTCTCATCTTCTTGCTCACTCTCTATGTTGTCTTTGTATCCCCAAAATGAATCAAGGTTGGTTTCTTCATCTGAATCTTCTTCAGAAATGATTTCTTCTTCTTTAGAAATATTGTGATCATCATCCTGGGTTTCTTGGGTTATGAAGAGGAATTCTCCTCCATCATATCTTCTTCATCACTCTCATTTGAGGAGATGTCATCATCCTTGGAGTAGAAGCTCTTTTTATTGTTGATACTTCTCTTTTTATAGTAGCAGGTTTCAACAATATGTCCTATTCTACCACAGTTAAAGCATTTGAGAGGAGACTTACCTTTGTATCTTCCAGTTCCCTTATGGAACCTTACAAAATTTGTTATTTATTCATTAAGGTCATTATCCTTGTCTTTTGTCTTCTTTATGGATTTAAAGGCTGCTTCATTGTTTGGCTGGTCACTTTCTGTACCTGTTCTCATTTCATATGCTATAATAGACCCATGTAATTCATCCATTTTCATTTTGGTCAAGTCCCTAGTTTCTTCAGTTTCTTCAATGGCGAAGACCTTAGCATCATACTTCAAGAGAAGTGATCTCAACACTTTTTGTACAACCAAGGATTCATTGAGATCTTCACCTAATCCTCCAGTAGCATTAACAACTTCATCAACTCCAAGAAAATAGGTTGCAATAACTTCCTTTTCATCCATATTCAAATTTTAAAATTCCACTTTATTTCGTTGAATCTTGACCTACTTAACTTTTGGATCACCTTCATAAATACTCTTGAGTTTGTCCCATACCTCTTTAGCAGTGTTGCAACCCATCACTTTGCTAGCAATGGTTGGTGCCAATTATCCTAGAATAACATGTCTGGTTTTTGAATTACAACTCATAATCTTATTCTCATTTGGATCGATTGGAGCATTATTTGGGATTACATAGCCATTTACAACTAAGTACCAAATGTCTACTCCCAAAGCTGTTAGGTAAGTTTTCACTCTATCACTCCAATATGAATAATTTCTTCCATCAAATTATTGAATCCCATTTGAAATGTTCTCATTGTCATCCATCTCTGCTCAATATTTTCCTTCCAGTGGTTAAATTGTTCCGAAGGAAACCTGCTCTGATACCAATTGTTGATATTGAGAGGGGGGTGAATCAGTATCAAGTACAATTTAAAAAAAAAACAACTTATAATTAAACCATTCAATTATATCCAATGAGAAATGAACAATAGTATAAGAGTTACACCAATACACCAAAATACACCATGCACAATATATGAGAAATAATCAATAGTTATTGTTCAAGGGAAGTAATGAATTCCAAAGGTAGCTACAGCTTCCAAATATAAAGGGAGGGATAAACCTCCAAAAGGAAGATACAATCATCCAATATCAAGAGAGAGTTGACCTCTCCATCCTTTCCCCTTCCTTCCACCCAAGAATATATGA
>SNQJ01S0036872.1:16483-38425 GCA_010110895.2 Picea sitchensis
TAAATTATCACCATCAACCAACCATCACATAGAACTTGATAATGCTTCCTGAGACTTCTTCAACTTCTGTAATTCTTCAATTCTTGGAATACTCTGATCATGTAGATAAGATTACTCAATGTATTCTCTGAAACTCCTCCAAGTTTCACTCCTTCAATCCTCCCAGAAAAGGAGTTATAGAGAAAATGGTAGACCTTATTCAATTCTGGTTTATTCAGGAGAGCGAACTTGTACATCATGCCCCACGCTCAATTTTTAACACCATATTTTGAAATTTTTACAAAGGAAACTACAGTCCGTACTCTTTCCAATGCAATTGGTCTCACTTCATTTGGATTATCTATGAAGAAGTTATGACTGTTTTACCCAGAACAGTTGTTTATGACTAGCTTCAGGACTGGTAAAAAACCCTATCTTCCACAGAGTGTATCTCCAAAATTATAGAGAATAAAGAGCTGACATTTTTACCATAGGTACCTAGATATGTCTTCTCAATACCATACCAATTTCACCATCTGAATAGTTCTAGAAAAAACGTTATAGCGAAAATGGTAAGATGACCTGTAAATAACATACCTTAGAACACATCACCAAAAGACTTCATCTTCCCTTGAAATCTGGCCTAATTTACTTCAGATTTTCTTTGAAATTTGACTTATATCTCCTTGTTCATTAAAAAACTTGTGTGTGTTAAAAAATGAATGTTTAACGAGATGTATTTATACCCTTTATGTCACTTCCGTTTAACATTACGACCGAACCGACACTTTCTTATTTTGTAATTATTTTCTTTAATTATCTTCAGGGCCGACCTGTACTTCCTTCTTCAATTCACTTTTTCATCTTCAAAAATTCATTTTTCCTCAACCATGAGGATCCACGTGATGTGCCACCTACCACTGGAAATAACATGATGTATACTATCCATCCATGGGTGTTGTATCTGCATGTGCATTTTCCTTCATGTCCAAATACCTTCATCAATATTGTGGTCCAAAACCAATGACTAGGGTTGACTGAATGACAACAACCAATCTTCCAACAAAACATATCCTAAAATTCATGTATGCGTCTTCTTTAAATATGCTCTTTTTCAAATATGTTTCACTATCGAACTATGACAAGATAATATGATAAGAATGAAATTCAAAATATTCTTCGACCATGTAAAGTAATGTTTATTTAGTGATATTAATGTTAACCTCAAGTTGGATTGCATGGACTGTACCATAGTACTTGTGATCATCTAGTGGATATTTGAGAACAAGAAAGGAACATGCAACAAAGTGTAATGTCAATTTGAGCCAATTACACAATGCTTGAATCTCTCATCTTCGAGATATTGAATGAGGAAGGAAGACCCTAGCATTCCAGCCTCTTCTCATTCATTTTAAGAATTGGTTATGGGTGCTCTATGATCAATAAATCTCAATATGCAATCTCGTTTCAATCAATCAATCACATAAGGTGGTTATATCATAAGGCTTTGGTGTGATGTGACCTGCAACATATGCAAAGACATGGACCACATGTTAACCCATAAGTAAAGGGTGGAACAACACCAAAGACCTTCTATTGTATGCATGTAATATTATACCCAATATCTATATCCATCCATCCCTTAATTTACAATGTTGGATGCTCTTTGAACTAGTGACAAATTTTCCTCATTCTTTTACCAGTGGAAGTTTCTAGGGGTTGGTGGTTGATGGTAACCACCTCATCAAGATGAGGTGAGGTAAGGTTGGGGTCATAGAGTTCTCTAAAATATTAGTCCGATCTCCAAGTGATAACTCATCAGATTGATCTCGAAATTGGGAAAATTCGCATCATACAAGGAATAATTGCTTGGTTAGGAAGCTAAGGCAGTGAAAGAACCAACATAAGTGGAATCAACACTTGCAAAGGAATAGGATGAAGAGGGAACATGGTAACATAGGTTTTCATTAGACCCCAACATAGCATTTCACTATCTATTCCTGAAGACTACGTTGAAAGTCTCATCACTTCATTATCTAAGGTAAGGGAGGGATATGAAAGATAGTGGGCCGACGCATGCCCTATATTTGTTCCCAAGCTTCTTTTAAATATTACCTCCTTCCAAGGAGCTGGTCAATTTGATTTAAAGGGAAGAATGAAATTTGAATCATTGATTGAAGTCGGTCCATAAATTCCCAGCTTACCATGGGCTCTCATGGGACTCATATTCATGAGGCTGGCTAAAGATTTTTTTTCACACTTATCTCATCCTCTACAATGTCCCACACTCTAACCTCATCTCAGGACTATATCTTCTCATCCAAAACTCTTGACTAGTGTGGGCCTTTTCCATTTCTTCCCGGGTTAAAGAGGTATTATTTTCAAGCACCCTCTCGTGCACTATATGAGATATAGTAGGGCCTATCATATCCTTTTTATGCATGAGTATTTAAACAAGGTATATGTTTTTAACCTAAACCTGATGCTTCTTAATTACCTTCGCATCATCCTAGTTTGTGTAAGTTACATGAGAATCAGATTTGCTTATGAAGGATAAACTAAAGCATCTACCATTATATTTGATTATTAAACCACTCTATTAATTGGCTCGGGGTAAAAGTGGTAAGCGATTAATATCGTAGGAGAAGTATCAATATGAGAGGATAAATCTAGGAATGGATTAGTTAACTTGATAAATCTATCAGTGGACGATTCATGGGTATGTGGGTATGCTACCCCTTATTGTTCTCCTAGACTTAATGGCATGAAAAAAATTCTCTGGGTCTTCTCTTTACTTTCCCCTTGATTCATATTTGTATAAAGAATAATTGAAAATTTAATAAATTTAATAAAGCTTCCATTTACCATTCAAATTTCCAACTAATTTCATCTCCAAAATGCTAGTAGAATCACCTCTTTTTCCATGTGTGCATACCTTGAGGCTTTGTGAAGGCTTCTCCAACTTCCATTGAATAAATCATTACTACATCCAATGATCTAGAAGCTCCTTTAGTCACTCTGTTTGAAACCCCGACAAAGAAAAATAACACCTTAATATCCTAGCTAGTGGTAACCTTGCCACCCTATTCGAGAAGATATGTCTGGTCATAACATTTCCTTAAGCCCAGGTGCATTTTGGTATGGACATTTTATGATTAATTAATATTTGATTAAATTTCATAAATGAATTATGAAAATACATTGTATAGGGATATGCTACACATGTCTATGCATGTGCAACCACTTGTCTCTTCTCCTTAGTGGGCCTTCTACACATACTTTCTCCATGGCCCTTTTCTCCCTTCGTTGTGGTATTTATGTGTCGATTGACATGCAACTAGGTTGATGGGGATCGTATCATGTCATAATACTATCAACAACCACATTTAAGTAAAAAGTAGTTGATATACGTCGATATATGCCATTAATTTTAAAAGGTGGAAAATGACACCCATCATTGTATATCAACAACTTTTGTTTGTTTCACAATATGATTCAAAAGTTTTTTTCACAAACTAACAAAGTATGTAAATGGTTACCATATGAAATATAATAATTGATTTATTTATATAAAATTATAACTAGTTTATTTATATAAAATTACAAGTAATATGATAATATAATTGAGATGACAAATTGGTTAATTATGAAATTAAATTATCAAAAAAAATATGTATGCAATCAATTATATTTGAGCATACAATCTGTGCTTGGTAAGAGATTTCCTTTCATTGTTTCAGATACTGCAACAACATTAAAAGTTTCTTTTAAACTTAAAAATATAAATTTCAATCGAGAGAAGCCTACACTGAGTAAAGGCAAGTGCAAAATCCATCCAGTGATTTCTAACTCCTATAATAAACTGAATAAAGGTGCGTCCAAAGCCATCCAGTTCTGATTCTCGGAAGAAAGTAAAATTAAATATTTGATAGAGAGCCCAATCAATTATGAACAAAATATAGTTGCAATCCTAATGTTATCTAGATTCAACGATTCATAAACTTTACTTTCGGGTGCAACCGTTGACAGTCAAATTTGTCATGCAAGAACCGAACCTTAATTTCAAGCACTCGTTGCTATAGAAAAGTAATATTTATTGTCCTTGAAACTCATTGTCATATTGAAATGCATAAGCTTCTCCATTGTGATCTTTTTGCTTCTTTTTGGTTTTGTTAAAATGGATCGTCGCTTTATGAATATACAAATTAGGTCTTCATGAAACATCATTATTTTGTAGCAGCTTGGAAATTATTTTGTTTCCCTTCATGTTTCCTCTTTGGGAATGATCCGTGACTAAGGATTATCTAGCCAAGATATATATGTTCTTGCTAAAGAAAAACACCAAGGATAATAAGTAGTTCAAGAACAACAGAAGGGTTGATTTGACTTAAATTTTACAGCAACACAAGGATGTTCATTAACGAAAAATCCAATTGGAACTTTAGTTGATCGATTAACGTCTAGTGAATAAAACGAGTGGGGACGGAGCCCAAGAGCCCAAATGGAGGCCTTAAAACGCGAGAAATGCATTTACTCTTCATGTGATTTTAATTTAAATACTCTTATACAACTACCATTACAAGTCCTCCATATTCATTTTTCAATTAATTTGCATAAGTTTCTGTTAAAAAATCGTTTTGCTAAGGTTTATCAATATACACATGCAACATGAAGTAGAAAATTTGGGATCTGCTATATATTTCTGTATTTAAATATGGAAAAATGATAAGAAACTTGGAAATAATGGAGCAAGAACTAGTTACGTAGTCAAATTCTACTAGTGTTTAATGTTGATCTTATTTTCTCGTTGCTTGTTGTAATTGCCTAAGTAGACTGGAGTCTTATATTATGATGTAATTTGTCTTCAATGAATAATAGATTGTGAACATAGCCTGACTGGTGTGGTTTCTCCTAATTCTAAGTTGGTATCAAAGCAAGATTGGAGATCCGTGAGACCCGACTCCCTGAGGCGAGATCCAAACTACAAGATCTCGAAATGATTTGAGAAAAATCACTAGCGCTCCCTTTGCAATGTTTGAGGAGTGTTGATGCTCTCACACTTGCGAACTTAAAATTTTTGGTGACCTCGCGCTCCCTTTGTATGCAACTAAGAGCACTAGGGTGCTAGCGCTACCCCTTCTACTCTCCAGGACTGTTGAGAGCTTTGACTCGCGCTCCCCCTGCCATATTAGAGGAGCGCTAGAGCTTCCCTTAGTGAATTCAAGGAGCATCAACCATGATTTTCTGAGTCGCGAGATTGGGAAGAGGGTCGTGAGAAAATCATATCGTTTTTCATTTTTCATAATTGAAGCATGAGCATTCAAGCATTTGCTTCATTTGTTGGTGTGACCATATACACACCAAATCATGAAGGGTTTTCACCTTTTCACCTTTTGTGGAAATAATGAGTTTTGTGGGAAGAGAGAGGACTGTTCAACTGAGTTTGTAAGAGAGAGCCATGTCGAAGAGCTGTGAGCTGTGGAAAACTCAAGTCGAAGGTGCTTGCACGCAGAGAATATCATTGTGGCTTACCCATTTGGGTTGATACGTGAAGTGCTAGACGAGGAGTCCAGTCGAGGGTTTCTCGAGGAACCAAGAGCCAAGTCGATCAAGATGAGTTCCAGGGCGAACCTGAAGAAAGATGAGAGACAGATCGGTGGATCCGAAGGTAGAGCGATAGACTGCTCAGCATAGGAGAAAATTGACGAAAGTTGAATATTTTTGGTGATACAAGGATCCATTGTCTGAGTGGATGAGAAGACACTTGTAGAGATGGTGAATCCTCTGGCAGAGACCTACCTCAACGAAGCCAAAAAAATAGATGGGTCGAATTTCATTAACTGGAAATTTAAAATGCAAACCCCGATGGAAGGTTATGGTGTTTGGACCATTGCGAAGGGAGATGAAGCGAAACCTAATGCGGCTGCAGGTGCGGAAACAACACAAATCCAAGATTGGGATAATTGCGAGAACAAGGCCAATGTATTGTTGCGTATGTATGTTAAATATAGCATAATCCCACATATTAGAGAACCTAAAACTTCTGCTGAAACACGGACTACGCTTAAAGATTTATATGAAACTAACAACACAAATCGTATTTTGTTCCTGAAAACTAAATTGCTAGGCATTAAGATAGATGGAAATGAATCTGTTAGTTCATTTTTGGGTCGCATTAAAGAGGTGAAAGACAAGTTAGGAAATATAGGAGAAATAGTTTTCAGCACTGATCTTGTCACAATTACCTTAAATGGTATGCTAGAAGATTATCAAATGTTTATAATAGGTCTCACATCAAGGGAGAAACCTCCTACTTTTGAAGAATTGACAGGTATTTTCCTGCAAGAGGAAGAGAGGCGCGTGAATTTGAAGCCTCAGAATTAAGATTTGGCACTGTGGTCAAATAAGAGATCCTCGAGAGGGAGATCAGGAGAAAGCAGCAGAGGAGGCAATTCATCACAGAAAATACAATCTCCAAGGCCAAATCAAGGTATGCCCTCTAACAAGAATGAGTCAAAGAGTTTTTTTTATTGTGGTCGACCTGGACATATTATTAGAGACTATCATAAGAAGAAGAGTGATGAGGCTAGGAATAAACCTAGAAAACATTCAGGTCATTATGCAGAAGAATATTCAAAACATGATCTCAGATTATTTATTGCTAGTGATGATATTGATGAACCCCTGAATTTTGATTCACGGGATCTTAGATTGTTTGTGTCTAATGCTGCTTTGTCTACTGAAACAGATGATTTTGATACCTAGTTTTTGGATTCCAGAGCATCAATACATATTTCATGCAATAAGAAGTGGTATACTAATTTTAAAGAAACACAGAATGGTGCCATGATATATCTTGGAGATGAACGCGCTCATCAGATCAATGGATACAAAGATATTCCAGTAACATTACTGAATGGTATTGTTCGTCACATTCACAATGTTGTGTATGCACATAGGATAAATAAAAATTTGATCTCTGTGTCCACCATTACAGATCAGAACATGAAGGTTGATTTTTTCAAGAATTATTGCATAGTGAAGGATCTGTTGGACCAATACAAAACTGTTGCAACAAGAGTCAGAGCAGGAGGACTCTACAAGATTGATGTTACCAACAAATAACATCACACACTGACTTCTGCAACTATGCCAATAGAGAGTCTTTGGCATCAAAGGTATCTCCACATCAATCATCTTGATTTATTGTTATTACAGAAAAAAAATATGGTTGAAGGACTTCCCATGTTAAAGAATGAGAATGTTTCTTGTGAAGTATGTGCATTAGGAAAGATGCACAGAGATGAATTCCCCTCTAATCCTGATAAGAAAAAGAGAGATGTGTTAGATCTTGTGCATACTGATGTTTGCGGACCTATGTAGACTAGGTATTTAGGAGGTGCATTTTACTTTCTGTTATTTATTGATGATTGAACGAGATACACATGAGTTTATTTCCTTAGAAGAAAAAGTGATGTTTTTGAGTACTTCAAGGAATTCAAAACCATGGTGGAAAAGCAGACAAGAAAATCCATCAAAATCCTCCGTTCAGATCAAGGGGGAGAGTATAAATTAGGGGACTTCATCAAATATTTCAAAGATCATGGAATAGTACAACAATTTACAGTACCCCACACTCCACAACAGAATGGAGTGGGTGAAAGGAAAAATATAACTCTGGTAGAGTGTGCACGCAATATGATGAGAGCTAAGAATCTCTCGAATGCATTTTGGGTTGAAGCCATAAATACTGCAGTTTATTTAAAGAATAGAAGTCCAACAAGGTGTCTTGATAATATTACTCCTTTTGAATCCTTGTATGGTTCCAAACCTACAGTTCATAATTTGAAAGTATTTGGGTGTAAGGCCTTTGCACATATTCCAAAGGAGAATAGGAAGAAATTGGATGCTAAAGCCATTACATGTATTTTCATAGGGTATTGTTCTGAATTCAAAGCATACAAACTGTTTGATCCTTCTACTCACAAAATTTTTGCGAGCAGAGATGTACTTTTCCATGAGCAGGAAGCAAGAAATCATGACGACTACAGTCATGAGGAATGACATAGACTTCTTGATGAAGGAGTTAAAGAAGAGAAACAACAACCATCACAACATCCACTACACCCGCATAGACAACAACAACAACAACAACAAGGACTCAGTGACAGTGATATGGACACTTCAAGCAGTCAGAGTTCACCTAGTGGTGAAGACATATCTTCACAAAGTGGGGAGGAAAATAATCAGTTGAGAAGATCTTCATGACAGGTTTGGCTCCCTGAGAGGTATAGAGACTATGCCCTAATGAGTAGCATTTCAAATGTCATAGAACCCATGATTTTTAATGAAGTCAATGAACATGATGAGTGGAAAATGCAATGGAGGAAGAATATGAATCTATAATGAAAAATAATACTTGGGAATTGACTGAATGGCCTAAACATAAAAATCCCATTGGATGAAAATGGATATACAAACCCAAGTTTAAATCAGATGGTAGTATAGACAAATATAAGGTTAGATTGGTGGAAAATGGGTATTCACAAAAAAAAAAGGTATTGATTATGCTGAAACATTTGCACCAGTAGCTAAATTGAATACTATCAGATTGTTAATTGCTTTAGCTACAAAGTATCATTCGAAGCTACACCAATTAGATGTTAAATATTCATTTTTGAATGGTGAGTTAAAGGAGGAGGTTTACCTTACTCAATCTGAAGGGTTTGTGGAACATGGGCAAGAGCACTTAGTGTGTAAGTTAAAGAAAGCATTGTATGGACTAAAACAAACACCTAGGTCATGGTATGAGAAGATAGACTCTTTCTTTCTTCAACAGGGTTTTATGAGCAGCAAAAGTGATCAAAATCTGTATACAAAATTTGATGAGCAGGGGTATATAGTTTTGATTTCCTTATATGTTGATGATTTAATAATTACAAGAAATGCAGGGAAAATTATTGATGAAATAAAGGAGCAGTTGTCACAATTTTTTGAAATGAAAGATCTTGGTGAGTTACGTTACTACCTAGGTTTTGAAGTTTGGAGAAATGCAGGACAAACTTTTGTTTGTCAGAGTAAGTATGTTAGAGAAGTACTTAATAGATTTAAAATGGATTAGTGTAAATCTTCTATTGTTCCCATGCAGCAAAATGTGAAAGTTTCTTGTGATGATGGTTCAAAGGAGTTGAATGGAACTATGTATAGACAGATGGTGGGTAGTTTGAATTATCTCACCATAACCAGACCCAATATTGCATATTCCGTGAGTGTGTTAAGTCAGTTTATGGAGAAACCTCAAGAAAGCCATTGGAATGCAGTAATGGCGATACTCAGGTATCTAAAAGGAACACTTGATTATGGTATTAAATATACTGATGCATCTGATGTTGAGTTGACATGTTACTCGAATTCTGATTGGGCTGGCAATCCGGATGATCAAAGATCAACCACTGGATATGCGTTTGACATTGGATTTGGGGTTGTTTCATGGAGCAGTAAAAAACAACCTACTGTATCTTTGTCTTCCACTGAAGCAGAATATAAAGCCTTGTGTGAAACAACTTGTGAAGTTGTTTAGTTGAGAATACTTCTTCAAGATGTTGGAGAAGAACGAAAGGAACCTACAATGATCAAATGTGATAATCAAAGTTCAATCAAGCTAGTGAATAATCCGATTTATCATGCAAGGACAAAGCATGTTGATGCTCAGTTTCATTTTGTTAGAGAAAAGTTGCAGTCCAATGAAATAGCTCTTATGTATTGTAATACTTGTGAAAATATTGTTGATATTTTCACTAAGCCTCTTGGAAAGATTAAGTTTGAGTTGTTTAGGGAGATGTTAGGTGTAGAAGTCAATCCATTCTCCATTAAGGGGGATACTTGGAAATAATGGAGAAAGAACTAGTTACGTAGTCAAACTCTACTAGTGTTTAATGTAGATCCTATTTTCCTGTTGTTTGTTGTAACCGCCTAAGTAGACTGGAGTTCTATATTATGATGTAATATGTCTTCATTGAATAATAGATTGTGAGCATAGCCTCACTAGTGTGGTTTCTCCTAATTCTAAGTAAGAATACATATGGCAAGTTGAATATATTCCTCGCATCTCCATGTTATCCATGTATTTTTCAACATGATGTGGATTCCTCAATACTTTTCCATTGATTCTCATAGATTTGTGAATTCATCTGGAAACAATGCCTGGACTTGAGGCCCCATAACTTTTTGATTTGATTGTGACACCAAGCATGTTGTAAATGCATATTTCACAAGAAACATTGAAATCAAATCATGTTCAAATCAATCACTAATTTGAATGAAATTGAGACATCATAAATGTTGTCATAATTTCCCTCGATAAAAGTTACAGTCTCCATATATTCCATATGTTTTTTTTTTTCTCTTTACAACTTTATAACAACCAAAATTCATGGTTTTCACTTATTTGATGGATATCATGGTTTTAGAGGTACTAGATTGATGAGTAAACCCAATTTCCCTATCCCTTGGCCATGGTTAACACCATGATTTGATTTATGATAAAAGTGGAATTATGATAAAAATTATAACTTTATGAGAATCACAAAAAAAACTGATGGTGGAAGGGGAGTTATAAAAAATTCTTACCCCTTCCAAGTATATCCATATCCAACCAAGAGTTATTCTACTCCAACAGTTTTGTGTTCCTTTGGAATCTAAATCATAGGTACACCACGTTTGCTTTGCTAGAATCACCTATTTTCTCCAAATCAATTCTAGTCAAAGAAGCTATTCCACACTACTTATAACCCAAAATCCATTCATGTCAATGTGGAGAGACATGCTCAACTTCTAGAGAACGTCTATTATTAATAACGATTTATGATAAACATCATTTGTTAACAATCGACAAGCCAAAGAAATAGAGATATTCAGGCCAGGAGAAAGCCCTCAAAGTTAGGATTCAAAGTTAAGCCACCCAACCGCCCACCCTAGTAGTATTAATTAGTGTATCCTTGTTACCTGAAATGCATAGACGGATGGCTTATCTTCCTTAAGCATCTTAGCTTCCTTAGGGGAATAAAGTGGATAACGGGTTGGCAACATATCTAGGCAAAAGGGAATTAAAGTAAGGTCCTACCCTGGCTTGCTTAGTGGTTGCTCGTTGGTGCTCCATGGCGTCTCTCTGCAATTTTTTGTGGGTTGAGAAGACCTAATAAGTCTGCAACCAGTGTAGCTAGAATTAAAGGTTCATCTTTTGCATTGGTTTTCTCTTTTATTACATTTAAAAAAATAAGTGTACATAGTGTTAATTTTGCAAAACTGATAGCGCCAAAACAGTGGCCTTAATATTGTTGCCACATCATCCAACTAGCTAAACCCAATTACTAATACATTTAAAATTAATTTTTGGCCCTCCATAATGGATCATTTTAACAAAAAATGTTTCTTTTGGGATTATACACAAAAAGTTCCCCTGGAATTTTCTCACAGACAAGGTCGAACATACACTAGTGGAATTGATGAAGCTGCTAAGACGGGTCTAGGGACAAAGTATGAATCAAAGTGCATATTTAATTAAAATTTTTGGGTTTCTAATCAATTTGTATATAATGATATTTGGGGATGATAGTTTTAACTGAAGGAGCTTCACTCGTTGGGGTTGTATCCCTTGTTTAACCAATTGTTGAATTCTTTTAATATATATAAATAGGTAAAAAGATTGATGAAACACTTTTCCAATCACTTAGTTGCTTACATTACTTTGACTGTTGTGACTTTTCCAATCACTTTTCCAATGAGTTGCAATTTTTTACCCCCATTACTTTGACTATTGTGCCTTGGTGACGAGACACTGATATTATTAAGTAAAAATGTTATTATTAATCTTGCTTGTATGTCTAGTGAAGTTTCATGATTAGAAATTTTAGATTTATTTAATAAGAAGTATAAGTAGCTCATGTGAATCCAACAACCCCTTTCCATTACCACGTTCAACATATTTCATTTTTTATTAATTTATATTTTGGTGAAAAAGATGAAATGCAGGAGGAGTGATATGTGACTCAACTCATTGCACAAAAGCATTTGTAAAATAATTCAACTTTCATTAATTTATGTTTTGGTGAAAATGATGAAATTCATGAGAGTGATTCGTGACTCAACTCATTGCACAAAAACATTTGTAAAATAATCCAACTCCCAGTTGAACCTTTTTAACCCTACATAAATATCTCATACATACTACAAACATATTGTAGAAACCCCAAAAGAAGAATTGCACAATAACCCCATAGAAATAGCTTGTACTAATAAATATATTATTGTAAATCCTTTAAAACCTCGGAAAAACACAAACAAAGAGAGTAAAAGGCTTGAATCTTACAAAATCCAATGATTTGATGTCATCTATGGAATTCATTGTGAATTCATTGTGGTTATGATTTAATAAACAATATAAGGTTCTTCAATTGGGATCTAGATGAACTCCCCACATGAATATTTTCTACACATTATACCGAAAATGTCTCAGGGGGTAGTTGGACTAAAACACATAATTTAATATTTTTATCTCAGAATTTGTTATGTCTTGGAGAAGACACTTTTTACTATGAAGAAAACTAGTGTCCCACTTCATTAATAATGTACATAGGTTGTATTTCTCTCCCCTCCCTTGTTATAATCAAATAAACAAACAATGTTCTCTAGCAAACATGGACCAGAAAGCAAGAAAATTGGGGGAAACTCAATAGCGACAATTGAGTAAGACAATGCAATCAGAACACTGCTAGTCCTTTAAAATTAATGTTCTACCTAGTTTGATAATTTAAAAAAAATTGAATGACATATAGCCATCTGAATATATTGTTCAATGGATTAGTTCTAAATAATATTGTGAAGTATCAAAGATTTTTTTATCACACTTTAGTGATTAATATCTCCTTTGGGTATTTCTTCGAATATTTTTCCTCTATACCAACTTATAACAACATCCAACTAAAGAAATCAATATTAATTAAATTGACGGTCAATTCCATGTTATTACCATGTGGCGACTTGTGTAGTCGCATGTGGATAGGGAGGTGTCCACTTTCCAGTCACAAAATTATCACGACTCCCTCCATGTTATCAACATCAATGAGCCAGTTTCTCCATAATTATATTGGGATCTATATGAACTCCCCACATGAATATTTTATACACATTACACTGAAAATGTCTCAGGGGGTAGTTGGACTAAAACACATAATTTAATATTTGTATCTCAAAATTTGTTCTGTCTTGGAGAAGACACTCTTTACTATGAAGCAAACTAGCGTACCACTTCATTAATAATGTACATAGGTTGTATTTCCCTCCCCTCCCCTGTTATAATCAAATAAACAAACAATATGTTATTGCGGACATGGACCATAAAGCAAGAAAATTGGGGGAAACTCAATAGCGACAATTGAGTAAGACAATGCAATCAAAACACTGCTAGTCCTTTAAAATTAATGTTCTACCTAGTTTGATATTTAAAAAAAAAATTGAATGACATATAGCCATCTGAATACATTGTTCAATGGATTAGTTCTAAATAATATTGTGAAGTATCAAAGATTTATTTATCACACTTTAGTGATTAATATCTCCTCTGGGTATTTCTTTGAATATTTTTCCTCTATACCAACTTATAACAACATCCAACTAAAGAAAGCAATCTGAATTAAATTGACGGGAAATTCCATGTTATTACCATGTGGCAGCTTGTGCAGCCACATGTGGATAAGGAGGTGTCCACTTTCTAGTCACAAAATTATCACGACTCCCTTCATGTTATCAACATCAATGAGCCAGTTTCTCCATGTACATAAAAATACTAAGAATTATGGAGAAACTGGCTATGTACATCAATGAGCCAGTTTCAATATGGGTATGCTCTAGGTGAAGAGGTGTAGTCTAGACAAAGTATTCTTAGTGTGCATAAAAATGCTCATTGCACATGTTTGCATAAAAATACTCATTGGTGCATGAAGGAATACATCAGACAATCTTGCTTACCATGAAGTTGTCTTCGTTCAGTTTCCAATCTCACCATACTTCCACATCCTGAGTTCTTTGGGGTTGATTGTTCTCAATATTCACATAGAACTTCATTTCCATGCATCTGTCTAACTCATATTATGGACACTTCCTTTGTTTATGTTTCATTCATTTTTCCCTTTATTCACACAGGATGGATATTAAGTAAAAGTAAGATGCTTTCTCTATCTATCCATGGATTTGTGTTACTGATTCTGGTTGTATCCTTGGACCTTTCAGTATCCCCCTACCTATGATATCAATGAAATCATTTAACACAGTTTTTGTAGATTTTAACCTTATACAATATTTTACTGCAAATAGATTTTCAAAAAAAGAACAGAAAATATACAATGGAAAATACACACATTACACAGATATTTTTCCCCTGGAAACCCAAACTGGGAAAACCAACATATTCTATATTCATTCATAGTGATACATAGTTTACAATACAATATACATATAGGAGACAATGACATCCAAAACCCTAACCCAATGACCTATATTAGTCAAGAACCCTAATTCCTTAACCGAAAATATAAAACCATCAGCAAAAAAACATGTGCCAAAAAATGACACAACAATGGACAGGAAAATCAAGGTGACACAAAAAACAAGGCAAAAATGTGACACGTTTCCTGAGGAAAAAAAATTACTTGGTGCTTCCCCCGAACCCCCGAAGAGGGGACCTAGCACCCCCACCCCCCTCAAACCCCCCTGCGCAACATAGCAGACACTGGAGCTAGTTGTGCACAGAATATAACACATACCCAACAATTTTTGTTTCCAACATGACATATATCATTTGATATCAATGATATATGGAGAAGATTATCATCTCATAGAGACATAGTCTCCCCTTATCATTGATAACAATCACTCTCCCCCTACCTATAATATAGACAACATCCTTTGAAATTAATGACAACACATTTTCAACAATCTCCCCCTTTTTCGTTGATGGTAATACTTAGTTATCTTGATTCTCCTTTGCTTCCTACAAATCTCCCCCTTTCTCTGTACTCTCCCCCTTTGACATCAATGGAAAAGGTATATTCTCCCCCCAACAATGTATTTTGTATTCTTTGTGCAACAACCAACAACTTTTTCTTTGTTTTTTACTGCTTCCCCTAAGCCTGTGCCCTTCTCTCATACTGTAGCACTTCTTGGAATTCTTTCCATGAACCCTACTACCTGCATTATATCTATCCTTGAAGTTGTCACATAAAGTAGGATTCCTATCATTGATCTATACAGGGTTTGATAATTTCCTTGGATTCATGTTCCTTGCTTAGATTACAAACAAGAACCAGGGGTGTGCTAACGAGTTTACAATCTTCCATTTAAAACTTCTTCAACCTCTTTTTGATGTATTTGGTATGAGAAATGAATATGTCTTTGCTCATTTGAGTAATCTACAGTCCCAAAAATAATGATAATTCTCCAAGCATGGGCATCTTAAATTCCTTTTAAATTTCTTCCACAAACTTTTGGCTCATTTTATAAACATTACTTCCAAAAATAATATCATCTACATAAACTACAATAATCAACATTTCTGCATGATCTATTTTGTTCTAAAGATTTTTATTTGATGTTCCTGTTTTGAAGCCTTATTGTTGCAAGAATTTGTCAAGTCTTAAATACCATACTCCGGGGGATTTCTTTAATCCATAAAGTGATTTCTTCAATATCCAAACATATTCTTTGTCTTCTAACAATAGGGATCCTTCAAGATGTTCTATGTACACTTCTTCTCTAAATCTCCATTCAGGCACGCTGACTTGACATCCATTTGATACACTTTAAAATTATTGAAGCTTGCAAATGTCAAAAAAATTATAATGGATTCTAGCCTTGCAATAGGTGAAAATGTTTCTTCAAAGTCAATGCCTTCCACTTTAGCATAACCTTTACAGACCAACCTTTCTTTATTTCTTACTGCTTTTCATCTTCATTCAACTTATTCTTGAATATCGACTTTGTACCAATCACATTTTTATCTTTGGGTCTTGGGACAAGTTCCCATGTTTCGTTTTTCTCAATCTGATTCAATTCTTCTTCCATAGCCTTCATTATTACACTTCATCGTTTCCTTTACAAAATATTTTTTCTCGGGAGCCTTCTCCTTTGCTTCTTATTTCATCATAGACCTTATTACAAATGCAATAAATTGTGAGACTTACTTTATCATACCTTCATGGATTGCTTGGATGTTGTTGGATTCTTTACTTGGATGTTTGGGGACTTTCTTTGTCATATTCACTTGTGATTGCTTGGACAAGATGCAATCACTACCTTCTTTCTCTTATTAGTAATCGTCTTCCATCGTTCAAGACTAGTTCCTTGTCCTTCACAATCGATTTTCTGCCAACTTCATGGTTTTCTCCTTAATGTCCCATCATTTTCAAAGAAGTCTCATTTTTCTTAGAACCATCAATATTTTCTTCCTCCTTCATAAAATTATCATTTTTACATGAATCCATTTATTTGGTCATACCCTTTACAAACTTTGGCCCATTGATTATGTGACTTGAGTTTTTATTTTGTGAAAGGAGAGTAATCTGCATCAACATGGATGTCCTTTCTTCTTGTTGTTGTTTCCTCTTCTAAAACTTTGTAGCATATTTCTTTATTTTTGTGGTGGTAATATGTTTTTTACTTTGTGCATATTGGGATTGTTCACATTCATCCTTATTTTCTTTTTCTTGTTTTCTCTTCCATACTTTTTTATATCCTGGTCTAGAAGGTTCTGTCATCCTACTTTTACAATCTTTTTCTATGTGTCCATAGTTGTGTAATTTGTAACATTCAAAATTATTGTAGATACCTCCATTCCTTACTTGAGTATTTCTTGCATAAGCTTTACAGTTTATATCGTTATGTCCAAAATTGTTGTAAGAAAAATAATAACCAGGAAATAAACTTTGATACATGGGAGAAAATGGGTCTTCTTTGAAATGGAGATCTTTGAGATGCTTTCTTGTGATGTCTTTAATGATCATGGTATTTTACTCTGCTATTGGAATCCTTTGAACCATTTGTATGACTTTTAGGTCTTTCTTTAGTATTTCTTGGTATCTTGAAATTATTTTATTCTTCAATGTGTTTCTGCTTATGGTCATACCCAATACTTGTCTTGTCACTGGGATATCTTTGTTGATTGAGGATGTCTTCTAAGGTTGATGAACTCTTTTCAAACCTCAAGTTTGTGGAATATGTCATTTTTACTTCTCTTAGTTAAATAATATCAAATTCTTCCTTTTGACAGTCTTCTTCCTTTTATTTTAGTAGTGTCTTTTGTTCACCGACGATCCTTCCCGCTTCTTCAATACTTTTCTCCATCTGTTTTTTTGAATTTTGATTATATTCTTGAGATTTTTGCAGTTGAACTTTTAGTAACCAGTTGTCCTTTATTAACTTTGAGAGTTCTACTTCAATATCCATGTTTCAAGATTAACTTCTCCAATTCTTTCTTTAAGGAGCTAATTTCAGCTTCTTGAATATCACTGACCTTTTATTTTTCATTTAATCGAATTTTCATTATTTATTCTATCGTTTTTGTATGTTCTAATTATTTCCTTAGAGAGGAAGTTTTTCTTCAATTATCTGATGGAGTTGATCCTTTTCTTTTAGTCCTATTTCTATTAGTCCATTTGTTTCTTTTGCCTCTTCAATTTGGACTTCAATTGTTTTTTCTTTCTCTTCAAGCTTTGTAACAACTGCTCCTTTAGTAACATATTCTCTCCTCTAAGATTTTTGATTTCATATTGATAATAGATAGGTTCTCCTCTATGTTTAGTTGTCTCATCTTTATACTTCAAAAATTCACCTTTCATATTTCTATTCTTTTCTTTGAGTCTGTCTATTTCTTCTAAAGCACAAATGAGTTCTTCTTCAAGATCCACTTTAGCATCAATCTCATGATTATCTTCTTCTGTTGAATCTGTGTTTTTATCAGTCCATGTTTCTAGGTTTTTGAAGAGAGTCTCTTCTTTGTATTTCCCTAATCTTTCTTTTTGATTCCTGGCTATGTTGGCTTCCTCGACATCTAATTCACTATTTGAGCTATCACTTATTTGTGTTCTTCCTTCCCACTCTAGTTATAACCTTTCTAAAGTTGCCTTCTTTACATAGAGGTCTTGTAGCTTGACCCAAATATATTTGGCTAATGTGCATTGTCCCACTTTGGGTTTTTCAGAAGCCACTTAATATAGAATTCATGGCCATTGTATTTTTTTCACTTTCCTCATTTCCATTTGAATCTATTGGTATAATTTTTGAGGGAGTGTAACCAGTGACAACTGATTTCCATACATCATAACCTAGCGCTTGTAGATATGGTTTCATTATTATACTCTAGATTATATAGTATGTTCCATAAAATGAATGTTCTGGTATCCAATCCATGTGTGCTACTGGGAATCACCTTCCAGTGGTTAGACTATTCCTTAAGGAACCTGCACTGATACCAATTGTTGGAACACACAAAGATATTGAGAGGGGGGGGTGAATCAATATCTAACATACTTTTTTACTTTATCCCAATTATTAACATTATAGATTAATATGCAGTATTAAAAAGAAATATAACAACACATTCACCATCATAAGTTAAAAATTGTACACAAGATGTAACGTGGAAACCCTTAATAGGGAGAAAACCACAAAAAATATTTCTTTTATAACTCAATTGTTACAATATTAGGCTCCAACCTATGAGGGATACCCATCCCTATTGTAAGCACCAAATTACAAGAATGTAGGAACCAACCTATCATAAAAATCACCCACTTACTAATTGCAAACACCAATCTTCCAAGGACACCAATCCTTGATACAATCACCAACTTGTAGAACTGCAGGCACCAACTTGCATTGCAAGCACCCACTTGTTGATAAAGAAGGAACCAACCTTCAATGTAAGAACCAAATTACAATGAGGATTTCAATCATCTTCCAAGCTCCACCCTGCCACCCTTAGACATTCAAATCTTCCTTTCTTCCATTCTCTTTCGAGCCTCAAAGCCTCTTCTCTTCATACTTGTGCTTCTACGCACTTCTTTCTTCCACGTACTTCTTGATTCACTCTTCATACATCAATCAAACCCATTCAAACTCAGAATCTTAGTTACATGTCTCCACAACCACACACTTAAACTTCACAAGATCTTGGATATTTATATAAAATATACACCCAAATATTTTTCCACATATCTAAAGAATACGGGGTTGGTACTAGATCTTCACAAAACCAGGTTGCACAGGCCTGTCCAACACCCCTTATTTTTCGTGTTTGATTTGTTCAAAGAATAATATCTATGTACAATTACCATCAGATCTGTTCCAAGATTCAATATCGTCAATTTGTTTTCTTCATTGTCGTATAATACACCCTCAACACTCAACAACCATCCAATCTATCCTTGATTTGATCTTGACCATTGATATTCTTAATGCACAACCATCAAATCTTCTTCTCAAATCAATCATGGTCATTGAGTCATTCATTAGTCATCAAAACATGTAATGTAACCATAATTCACAACAACCATCTGATATGGAACTTGGATTAATCTTGATTCTTGTGGCTTTATCTGTCCATCCATCTGCCATCCAATACTTAGTAATTTTTTTCATATTCTTCGTAGAAAAATGGGTATGTGGTATTTCTCTTGTTCTTTACATACCTCGTTGTCCGAGACATCTTGATACTTCTCCATTTTTCTGAGATTTCAATGTGGCTCTGTAGGGCCACAAGATTATTTCATTTCTTTGCAATACTTTTGATTCTCTGTCGCTCCATGACATCTTGGGACTTAGTCATATTTGAACTCCCACTGTGGGACTCAAACATTTACTTATATACTCTCTATGCTCTACCGCTTCATTATCTCCATGAGATCTTGATACTTACCTGTTTCTCGAGATATCTCTTCTATTGATATGGTAGATGATATGGTTTCCATTGTTGTGATTATCATTGATGGCAGGTGTGATTGTCATTGATGGCAAGATCAGAGTATGCAACGATGGAAAAACAGGGATAGTGAAAGCCCAGGAGGAGAAGTGACAGTGATATTTGGATCCCATTGAGAATTCCCGATGAACGTCAGATCTGAGCCCAAAGTCCGATCGGTGTTGGATCCAGGAGAACCTGCACGTTCGTTAAAGAGCAAGGTGAAGCGGGGTTACGAAATCCTGAAGGTAGGAGGACAGTTTCAGATACCAGGAGTTGGAAGAGTCAAGACTCTTCGTCATCAGGAGTCCCGGAATCACGAAATGCGAAACCCCAAAAACCCGAAACCCGAAATAGGCACACCAAAAAAGAATTTTGCAGACCGGGAAATAAATCCAATTCGGGGTCCCAGATACCGAGAGTTGAAGTGTCGAAACACTTCATCACAGGAGTGCCGAAATGCCGAATCCCCGAAATTCGAAAACCCAAAACCTGAAATAGGCACACCAACAAAGAATTTCGCAGACTGGGAAATAACTCCATTTCGGGGTCTCGGATACTGGGAGTTGAAGTGTCGAAACACTTCATCACAGGAGTGTCGAAATGCCGAATCGTCGAAATGCGAAACGTCGAAATCCCGAAATAGGCACACCAACAAAGAGCTTCGCAGACCAAGAAATAACTCTATTTCAGAGTCCCAGATATTGGGAGTTGAAGTGTTGAAACACTTCACTACAGAAGTGCCGAAATGCTGAATCACTGAAATACAAAACAACGAAATACCGGATCATTGATACGACTCCATTTCGAAACTTCGAATATCGGCAATTGGAGGAGTTAAGCGCCGAGACTGTTCACCACAGGAGTCCCAAAACGGTGAAATGCGAAACGTCGAAATGTCATTGATCCGACTCCATTTCGGGGTTTCGGATACCGGGACTTGGAGTTGTCAAGAAATCTCACATCAAGAATGCCGAAATCGTGATATGCGAAATCACGAAGAGATCTGGACCGTCGAATCATCAAGAGTGTGGACCATTGATCTGACTCCATTTCGTAGGTTCAGATACTGAGAGTTGGAAGAGTCAAGAGTTGAGACTCTTCATCAAAGGAGTCCCAAAATTCCGAAATGCGAAATGTGGAAACACCTTTTTGGTGTAAGCCTTTGTCACCACCGGAGGTCACATCATCGAAGAACTGTAGAGAAGAGCTCGAAGAGACAAGCTCCATTTCGGATTTTGGAATATGGAGAATCGAGACTCTTCACCACAAGAATGCCGAAATTCCAAAATGCCGAAATGCGAAATAAACGTAAGATCCTACGGATCCAATCCAACAGTGCAGGTGAATTTAAGTATGATCAGAGGGCTACTGTTGCACTTCAAAGTGTAACTTCTAGAAACGACTGATGGCTTCTGCTACAGGGATGAAACAGGCCTCAGTGTGATCGCCAGAGAAGATGAAGAGGCTCGAGGCACCTTCCGGTGGAAGGAAGACTATTCTTAGAAGTGATTGATAGATGGAAGAGTGTTGAAGCCTGTAACTGCAATAAAGAGGATCAACTCGACTTTGATAGAGAAGACGAAGAGTCTCAACTATGATACAGGTTAAGGAATCTTAGCATAACACCCAGTGATGATGGACGCATGGGTTTAATTGCCAAAGAAGCTGAAGAGTTGCCATGATGATCAGGCAAAGCACTCGACATGGAGAGAGCATGCAGAAGCATGGCGAGATAGCATGCAGAAGGTGCACATAGACTATAAGTATGCAGAACAAAGAAGAGATGGTGTTGTTGTTGTTCAAAGTGATCAAGGAGTGTAGAAGGAGGAGTGTGCAACAACAGAAACATGGAGAAGAGGAATGGTGCATTGAATGGACATGGCACACAGAACATAAAAGGCATAGGCACATAAAGCGCAAGGGAGGTGTGCAGCAAGACAGTGAGGCAGTAA
>SNQJ01S0036872.1:56143-77571 GCA_010110895.2 Picea sitchensis
GCATATTATATTAGTAATGTTATTTTTATTTATGTCGGCTTTAGGCCATTAGTTGTAATTATACCTCCTAGTCTCCTATATATACCAAGGAGACATTTTCATTTTGAATCGTCTTGTACTTGAACATTTAAGTGGGGTAAAAGGAGGTTTCCCCCTTGAAGAGGCTCATCATCTGAAATTATCTCTTTTTCAAGGCGTTGAGTACTTTTCCTGAGGTTTTTCTATGCTATATTGATGTTTGGTTCTTAACAGTTTCTTATTTAGATGATGACATTGAGGATGAAAATCCACCTCCGTCTGCCCACCTTCCTCTATATGAGTCCTTTGAGCCTGAACCAACACCAACTCCACCGCTTCCTTGATGGGTCCGTTCAACATGAGAAGCAACTAGTGATATTTTCGGTGATCCTTAAGATCAACGTCAGACACGTTCACAGTTCCAGTGAGCCTCTTCTCTTTTGGCTCAGGTTTCAAAAAATCATGATACAGAGACATTTGTAGAAGCTTCAGGTCATCCAGATTGGGATACATCAATGAATGAAGAGTATCATTCTTTAATGGAAAATGATAATTGGGATCTTGTACCTCTTCCAAAAGAAAGAAAACTTGTTAGATGTAAATGGGTCTATAGAACTAAGTATGCATCAGATGGAACTTTTGAAAGACACAAGGCTTGGTTAGTTTCCAAAGGATTTTCCCAAGTTGAAGGAATTGACTATAATGAAACCTTTTCCCTTGTAGCCAAAATGAATTCCATATGACTTGTTCTTGCCCTTTCCACCTCACATAAATGGGAGGTCCATCAGATGGATGTTAAATCCTCCTTCTTTCACAGAGAGGTTCAAGAAGAAATATACATGGAACAACCTCCTGGCTATGTCCAGAATGACTCTAGACTTGTTTGTCACCTTAAGAAATCTCTTTATGGTCTCAAGAAAGCTCCCCGAGCTTGGTATGCCAAAATGGACAGCTTTCTTATTGCCACTAAATTCTCTAGATGTCATTCTCATCCTAATGTCTATACCAAGAAAGTAGGAAGTCATCTCATAATCCTTGTCCTTTATGTTGATGACCTTATCCTTATTGGTAGTGACTCAAAACTTTTAAACCATGTGAAGACCAGCCTTATGAAGAAATTTGAAATGGTAGACATAGGATTTTTGCACTATTTCCTTGCCTCCAAGTTTTGCAAACCAATGAAGGAATTTTTCTTTCCCAATCTAAGTATGCTTGTGACCTTCTTTGTCTCTTTCACATGGACGATTGTAAACCAACCCCTTATCCCTTTCAGTCTGGAGTCAATCTTACTACCACTTGTACTTCTCTCGAAGTTGATGTCACCCTGTATCGTCAATTAGTTGGTAGCCGCTTATACTTGACTCATACCCTTCTCGATCTTTCCTTTGATGTTGGTCTTATTTCCTGGTATATGAAAACACACCATGAAATCCATTGAAAGCAGCTAAAATGATACTTCGCTATGTTTGTGGTACAGTTCAGTTCAGGATACATTACATATCAGGGGGAATCCTTTATTGGTTGGTTTCACTAATTTAGATTGGGCTGGCGACCCTGATGATCAGAAGTCTACTGCAGGTTATGTTTTCAGACTTGGTTCAGGACCTGTCACTTGGGCCTGTAAGAAACAACAGGATATTGCACTTTCTTCAGCAGAAGCAGAGTACCGAGCAACGATAAATGCAAGTCAGGAAGCCTTGTGGCTTCGACAGATCCTTTCAGACTTTGGATTCCAACAACATCATCCGACTAGCCTTTGGTGCGACAATCAAAGTTCCACCAAGCTCGCCAAAGACCCAGTTCGACATCAACGTAGAAAACACATCAAGCTACACATGCACTTCATCAGAAAGCTCATTCATGATCAAGTTATTGAAGTTCTCTTTTTCCCTATAGAAGATCAAGTTGTAGACATTTTCACAAATTCTCTTATAGAAGCGAAGTTTGCCAAACTTCGATCTATGTTAGGAGTTCATGAAGTTGTAATTAAGGGGGGATAGGCTCTAATTCCTCCTTCCTTCTCCTATTGTGTCACCATTATAAATCCTTCAATCCTATCCCAAGTTGTTCTTAAGGAGGGATGTTAGGATATTTAGACACTTAGGAATTAGTTAAGATCTACTTGGTCTAATGTGTCATTAGGTAAAAGTGTGTTTCTTTAGTATGCATTAGTAGTTAGAAAATCCAAAGGTCACGATATCTTCCTGCCATAGAGTGATCTGACGGTTCATACTCTCCTCAATATTAACGACCATTGATCCATGGCTTAACACTCGATTAGTCCATGATCTCTATTTAAAGAGCATGGAGGGTCATTTGTCAATGATCGATTATGAGAAACTCTCTTGTAAAATCTCCCTGTAATCTTTTTCTTTTGCATTAATATACTGCTCCAAGTGGTCACATTGGTTGGGGTTGTGGATGTTTCCCCGTAGGGGTTTTACCATGTCAAAACATCGGTGTGTTGATATTTTATCTAGTTATGTGAGTGGTTACTAAAGGTGTTCATCCTCTGTTGGAATACCTATTTTGTCGAACAATACTATTATTAATATACACTAATCTACTTCAACTTCGACCAGCCTATTATATTTCCAGTTCGGATTGATCCCTATTGGAATAATTTTCGATAGACTTTGAGAACATGGTTTCTCATCTCTATGTATATACTTCTTTAAATGAGAACCATTAATTATTTTTTAAATGGGTACCCAAACAAAGTTCGAAGTTGAACTGCACTTGTTGGTCAAATATCTTCTATAACATAAGGACCAAGCCATGTTGTCTCTAACTTTTTCGGTTTTCCTTTGATTCAGATATCATATAGTAGAACTAGGTCTCCATTTTTTATCTCCTTATTTGTTTAGGTGATGATCTTACCATGCTTTCTGTTGTTTTTTCTGAACTTCTTGGTAGTGCATTTCTATTAATCTTCCTCATTCCAGCTTATTCAATTGGTAAAGATGATCTTGTTTGCTTCTATCTTGGTCGAATTTAGCAACAACTAATACTCTATCTGAGTTGGCCTAGAAGTGAATTTGTATCATGGATTCTTGTCCATATACAAGTTAAAAAGGGTTCTCTCCATTCAATTGCTTATAAGAAGATCGGTATGCCCATAATACTGCAGGGATTTTTTCATTGCAGTCATTCTTGTCGATGCCACAGATTTTAGTGAGTCCTTTATGTAGTGTATTATTGAATGCTTCAACTGCACCATTTTCTTGGGGATGATGTGCCATTGTTCTTCTGTGATCAATGAGAAATTTCTTTAGTAGAACTTGGATTGTCTCGTTTACAAAATGTGTCCCTTGGTCACTGATTAGAGTTAGTGGACATCCAAATCTTGTGATACTTTTCTCATAAATAAATTTTGTTGCGACCTATTTAGTGCATGTTTCAATTGGTTATGCTTCTGCCCACTTAGTCACATATTCAATTGCAATGATAATATGTTTTTCACATGTTCTCTTTTCTCTCCGAGGAAATGGGCTGACAAAGTCGATGGCCCAGATCTCAAATGGTCTATGAGGATTGATTGATTGTAATGAGATTTGATTCTTCCATAAAGGTCGACCCATTCTTTGACAACTATCACTTTTATTGACCTTTTACTGACAATATTTATGTAAATTCGGCCACCATAGACCACCCTGAAGTATCTTTGGCGCTATCATGTCAGACTGAAAGTGGTCCCCAACAGGTCCTGAATGTGCCTAATTGATAATGTCTTCTCTTTCATGTTCTAGATCACATCGCCTTAAGATGTCATCATGTCCCATTTTGTATAAATATTCATAGATGATTGTAAATGGTGTTGATTTTAGAGATAACACTTTTTTTTTATTTGATGAAAGGTCTTGGGGTGCTTTCCCTTCCTCCAAGAAATTTTCTATTTCTTTCATATATTTTGGTACCGCTTCGATACAAAATAGATGTGTGTTTGGAAGGTCGTCCTCTATGCCAGTTAGGTCCTCCCCTGTCTTGAGTTGGGATAGATGGTCAAGCTCTACGTTCTTTTTCCCAGGTTAGATAATTATGTCGAACTCAAATTCTTGGAATAGTAATAACCAATGACAAATGTTTCCTTGATGAATAGGTTTATTGACTAAATATTTTAATTCCTGATGATCTGTAAAGAATGTGAATGGGTTTTCCAATAAGTAGTGTTGGAATTTATACACAATGAATTTCATCGACAAAACTTCCCTTTCAGTCGTCGAATAATTCCTTTCTACTTTATTCAAATTCTGGCTGGCATATGTGTTCGAGTGGTCAATTGTGTCGCCATATGGTTTCTCTAGAACTGAACCGACAATGACATTTAGAGCATCTATGTGGACATGAAACTTTCTCAACCAGTTGGGGAATTTTAGTATGGGGGCTTCGACCAACTTCATCTTTAAAACTTCGAATGACTTCTGGAAGTCTTGACCCCATCTAAACTCAATTTCTTTCTAAAGCATCTCATCCATTGGGAAAGTGATATTTGAATAGTGGCATATAAATTTTCGGTAATACCGAATATGTCCGAGGAAGATTTTAATATGTTTCTAATTTACAAGTGGCTTCAAGTCGAGAATGATTTTTATTTTTTCATGTCGACTTTTACACCATCCTTACATACTACGTGGCCTAAGAGAATGGAAATTGGTGTTGAAAATATGCACTTATTAATATTGAGAGACAATTGGATTTGTTTGCATCACTCCAACATCAGTTTGAGCCATTGTATATGGTTTTTGAATAGGTTGTATATAGTCCAGTCATCAAAGTAGACAACCATTGTCTTATAGATGTATTCCTGAAATGATTTTACTAGTATTCTTGAAAATAATGTTGGAGCATTCTTTATCTCGAATGGAATTACCCTATAGGAGAAGGAGCCAAATTCAGAGACAAATGTTGTCTTCAATTGATATTCTTTAGCTATAGGGACTTGATTATATCTCAAAAATCCGTTTTTGAACAAGTCACATTCGTGACCTGCAAATTCATTAATAATTTTGTTAGTGAATGGAGTGGGGAAAGGATCTGTTAAATTTAGTTTGTTGAGACCTCTGAAGTCAACACAAATTCTTAACTTCTTAGGATCGTGATTTTTCAGTTGAACCACCATAAGAATTTCCCATTCTTCTTTATTGATTTAATATATGATTCCCATTGATAACATTCCTTTGATTTCCTTCTGAACGATGGGATTGTATTTGTGAGATAATTTGTAAGGTCGATTTTTGATTGGATTTTCTCCCAGAATGAGTTCAATTTTCATTTCTCCCATTTCTTCTACAAGTCCTTTTAGATATTTATAGTCTCGTGCAAATACATCTTGAAATTCTTTGAGTAAGTCTACTATATCGGTTGTCTATTTCTCTGTCCAATAGTCACCTACTCGTGCCATTTTTGGTTGATCGTCATTTGATATATTGAACTATTTTGTGTTTAATTCAACATTCATCCACTCTAGTGGTTTTTCTTATTCAAGATGTCAATCCCCTTCTTTGATTTTGGTGAAACTCGCTGGAAATTTGGGTTGTTCAATTTCCTCCTTTTCTTCCTTAGATATTTTTAATATTGATTTTACATGGTTTTGCATCACTGGATGGTCACTTTTCTATCGAAAACTCTAGCCACGATAGGTTTCATTTTCCATATCGATTCTTCATGCTATGGAAACAAGGTGGCAAGACGATATTGATCCTTCGTCGACCGTCATCTTCCCTTTTTCTTTTTTTTTATAGATGGTGTTGGTTTTTCTAGGAAGCTCTTAATTTGTTGTGTTATTTCTTTTAAATGTTCGTCCTCTGAAATAAATTCAAAGTATTTGATAAAAATTTCTTTAATGTCATACCATTTGAGTATATGGCCACATGCTACTTCTATTTTGTACCATTTATTTGATATTTTGTCTAGTGTGTTTGGAAACATGTGCAGACATACCGTTTCATCTCTATATCCTATTCTGTGTCATTCATTCTCACAACGGTGGATATGCTCGATTGGGTCATACCCAACCTTGGAGATAGGGATGTCAACTGCTTTGGATAGTTTCTTTTCTATAGTGCATTCTAAAAAGTAATTTTATACCGTTGTACATGTTTGTAGTCTTGGGGAATGTGTTTCCCACCATCTTACGGCTTGGCATGTAAAGTTTTCTACCAAGAATTGAGTTCTTCCTTATTCTCTGACAAATTTAGAAACTTCCTCAACATGCATCGACGAAATGTTTCATTCGTTGTAGCGTAGCATATTTTTCACTGTGTTTTCAGTCAGAATAAGTGTAGGAGTTTGTCAAATGGTCCAACAATATTTTGAGTGCACCTCATAAATTTTAATCTGCAAGTTGTATAGAGCTGAGTTGGAGTTATGTCCGACTCACAGGGGAGATTCCTGTTGAGATTTCTCCTTGCCCATTTGGTTTGATGTAATATCTTTGTTCATTGACTATTTGGTACATACATATCACTTCATAATATTTATCAAATGACTCACTCCAATATTTCCCTTCATTAGGATCCAAAGGAATTATTATTTTTCTTCCATTCCCTTTTAACTTGATTCTATATTTTTCAAGGGATATATTTACTTTCATTTGTCGTCCCCATGGTTGACCGACAAGTGCTACATATGATGGACTTCCCTTGACTAAGTTGATTACTTCGAATTCGACTAATGTTGGTATACCCATAATATAAGCTTCAATGTTTCTGAGTATACCAATAGGATGTATTAATCTTTGGTCAACTATATTTAAGTAATTCAACGTCGGTGCTAATGAAGTCTGAACCAGTCATATCCACATATCCCGAGGTAGGATATTTACTAGTGATCCAAAGTCGAAGACTGTCTAGTTAATCAGTACCCCATGAATTTCCAAGTCGACCCGTAGGTTGTAATATTTATTATTATACGAGAGTTTTATGACATCCTTAGATGGTATTTGTCTTTCTTAATATTCTCTTAGTATATTAAGCAGATCCAACAATCGACCAAATTAATTATTTTCTTTTAATAGCTGTAATAATTCTTGTACAATGTCTTTGTTTTGTCTTCCTCTGTTTGGTTGGTCTTGATTAGAATTTCTGAATAATTTAAGCCCTTCCCTCATAATCTGTTCTTCTTTGTCTGGATTTGGAAACTAACTAGACTTCCCTGTTTGTCGATCATCTAAGGGGATATTATCTTGTACTGTGCTCGATCTAGTGATGACATGTAAGTTCTTCGAATTTAAACTTCTTCTTTAGAGACTACATGTAGGAGGTTGACGTTCTTTTTGGTCATGATCTTATCAAGTACTATTGGAAAAGCTTCCAGTGAATGATCACCAACACCACAAATGTTACAAAATTTCAAGTCGACCTGATCGTTTATTGGGAATTCGGGGATAATGTGGTCATCTTTCCATCAATTGTAACAGTAAGGTCAACCTCTAGCTTGACCTCGAACTTGAAATCTCGCTCGACCTTGGCCATCTCGACCACGACCTTGACCATAGTAATCAATTCTTCTCCCGTAGTCATTATTATGGTCATTTTCTTCGATGTGATAGACTATATTTACATTTATATTTCATGCATTTAGTCAAAATTCAGATGTTCTATGGATGTGCATTTCATAGATATGGCACCACTTGGTATTTTTGAACTTGTGCATACAATATTGTATAGTATGGTCAGTCAAAGTTTCACATATGTTACTTTATGTTTCTTCTTGCACTCATCGTGCATCTGTTGCTCCTGGTACTTGATCATTAATATGAAAGTATCTTTTGTATGACCATCTTCGCAACATGTGGTAAAAAACACCTCGCTTCTTCTTAAGGATAGATTTTTAATGGTCTGCTATAGATTTTCTATTTTTTCTTCTAGCCTTTCTATTGACAAAGAGGTCGATGGGATGTAATCATCTGACTCGACACATTTCTCTTTCTGTAATGCGTCTTCACATGAGGTTATCTCATAAATTCGTAATGGGGTTCTGATTCATTGTAGCAATATGACTACATACCATTGTACTAGTGGACTTTGATCAATTGTCTATGGTATTTGGCTAAGTAGATCTTTGAATATTTTGTCATATTCGCGGACCGACTCACCTGGTCATTGCTTTATTTCTTTCAATTTTTCTTGGACCTTAAAAATGATTAAAAAATTCTCTTTATTTCTGATTTTGATCGGCTTTGATTTTCTATAAAATTCATGAACCGTGTTAGAGAACAGTGTCGAAGAGAAGTGTTGAATTGTGGCATCTTCTTATCTTCATCTGAGATGTCTGTTGCATCCTAGAATTTTTTGCATACAAACCAATGTCTTCTTGAGTCTTTGTCTCCTTCATAAAGGGGAATATTATTGAGTCCCATGGATTCTTTAAGAACGCTATATTTTTGTGATCCTCGACTTATTACACTTTTTGATTGAGATGTCAGATTCTTAGTTGGTTTTGATTCTACCTACTTGTCTATCAGTTGGTCTTCTGATAGATGGTATTCAACGACTGATTGTTTCTTTCTTTCTCGACAAGTTATTTCTACAATACCTCAATCTATCGGGCATGTCGGTTCACAACTATAATCTATTAAATTTTGTTCTCTTGATATAATATTTGGAAAGGGGGTTGAGTCCATGAGATACTTGATGTGAAAAATCATTGTATCGACTTCATTTATTTATGGCTCGACAATCAGTGTGTCACGTAAATTTCCATGCTCGTTGGTTCTATACCATAATCTTGCAGATTGTTCGTCGATTTGAAGTATCTATTGAAGTAATTCTCTAATTTGAGGGTTGGTTGCTTGAACAGTGGGAGATCATATCGTTGGTCCTGACACTTCCTAATCCATGATTTTGGCTTGGTTTTTCAATTGATGGGTTCCCATGCTAGCCTCTCTCAATTGTGCTTCGTTACTTTTGTTGAGGATCACTACGACCGTTGTTATTTCCATCTCCAGTCAATTTCTTTCAGACTCAAACTACTCACATGCTCTATCAGGTTGATCTCCTCCGACCATTTTTCTATTCAACTTCTGACTGATCCACAACTTATGAATCTCCTCTCTTTTCTTTTGTCTCTTGTCTCACTCCAATTTTTGGATGTTTGACATTTGTTTGTAAATTTGCTTCCCTATTGAAGAAATTTATGCTTCATTCAATTGAACGTTGGTATGCTCCTTTGTTATGGAATCTCATGGATTAGTCGAACCTCGAGCACCACCCTGACTTACTTGGAGTTGATGAATGTGGCCATGCTTATTTGCTCAAGAAGTAGTCCCACACTTGTTTTGTATCTTTGCACCTTGCTTCTAGGAATTCAACCCACCTTTTGTCTCTCTCTTCCCATTGACTATTTTTTGGTGGTGTACCAAGTCGAGGTCAGAATTTGGCAATGTCTCCTATGCCTTTGTCGTGCAAACATTTATGAAGAAGTCTAGGAATTGTGCACATGAATCTGTTGTGTAGCTCTGTGTAGAATTTGTTTTTATTGTATTGAGGGATGTTCGATATTCAATAGCTTGTTCTGTTATGTAATATTCAATGATTCTTTCAACCCACTCGTGCAGATTCGCTCGACCCCCATTTGTAAGCTTGAGGGTTAATTTTTCGTTGGGCATCAATTTACGCATTACCATATTTGTTGTTGTACTTGAACATGGCTTCTGGGATAGCTTCTAGAAATATTTCTTGGGTCTCCGAGAAAAATAATGATCGTGCTTCTGCTAGAATTAGGTTGTTTCTTCTTGTGTAATTCTTAATGTAATTTTCAATTTTTTTTCTCCCACCATTCATGTATATCTTGTAAATTTATCATCTATGTGATCTTCTACATGCCTAGGTTCAAAAATACCAACAACGAAAACAATGTTGTAATCTAGGGAAAAGTAGGGGAATGTTACTAGTAATTCAATACATAAGAAAACATAGATTCAAATATACATACATATATAAAAAGACATCCACAAAGTAGTGGAAGCCCAAAGAACAACCTTTATTGTATAGATGATTCAATAAAACACAATCTCTCTCTTCTTTGATACATACTTGTCTATTTATACCTACATATTTTGTTACTAGACAGTTGTAACTACTTAACTGCATGGGTCAGTCGGTTAACATAAATATCGATCGACTCATACTCTCGACTTCGACAGTCGACTGACTAACTCTTAGTATACTATCAGGTCTAGTCGAGAGAGTCAACTATCCCTCACAACAATGTCGTCATTGGGGGTGGAGTTGGAATAATGGGATACCTTAAGCGAATAAGTTCTCGATGATGAAGAGGAGAACCCAAGATTTAAATGAGAGCCCCATAGGTCAGGTGGTGAGTGCCACATCGGATGGAACAAGTGTCAGGGATCCAAGTGGATGCCATGTGGTAATAAGGTGGAAAAGGTGAATGAAGTCTTGAAAACTTCTGAATGCCATAATTGTTTACCTGGAACTCGGATTTAAGTATGGTTACAGTAATTGGAAAGTTATTGATGAGTGGAATCCAACTATGAGATTTGGTTAGAGAAAATAATAGAATAAAATAAGGGGAAATATCAATAGGCCTTGGGCCTAGGTTTCCAAAGAGAGGGAAGGATAAAAGATGAACCCAATAGAGATCAATATGAAGGGACTCAGGGACGGTTCTACAAGAAAGGTGGATCCGATAACCTTGGGAGATTTGGACTTCAAGGATATTTTAATCCAAGGTAATTTTATTCCCGCAAAGGGGGAACCTAGTAAGGATCAAGGTCAAGGTTCTGGATAAGGATCAAAGCTTCGACCTCATTTTTGCAATGGTGATAAAAAGATAAATATGGTTGAGGCTTGGAAAAGACAAGGCTTAGTCCATAATGCTAGTTGTTGGCTTCAAATTGTAGAAAATATCCAGATAGAAAGAGGTCTAGGAAAGAGTAAGAATATTAAGGGATCCCCCCACATGCATCTCAAGGTCGAAGAAGTCATGTAAATGAAGTGATCTTGTGAACCTGCTCCTGCAACCACATAGAATATAACATCAATAATGTGATTGAAAGGACACATGCCAATACACCATAAGATTATACTCCTCGCCTTCAAAAAAACTTATAAATGAGTGTTAGGTTTCTTCAACAACAATGATGGGTGGTTGTAGATAAGTGTCTTAAAAACTACATTTGCCAAGTCTCAAACTCGAAATAAGGATTAGAAATTATGCGATTCTTACTTAGAGTTTGAAACAAAATATTAATATCCACATGCGAAAGTATAAAAGTTCAAGACCTTAAGCACAGCATGTCAACAAAAGAATGCATAATTTGAGTTAGTCAATATGAAATATCATCAACAATAAACTTATTCAAGACATGCAATAGAACATCAAACCTTGCAGCCACATAAGATCATCAAGCACTTAGGAATCACCAAAATTTATGAAGATAACATGTCAATTCCATCATACAAATGTCATTTAAAGATCACAGGTCAATAAGCATCATGAAGACATTTTAAATCATTAAATCGAAAGGAGTAATCGATACCCATAAAAGACAATCATCAATCAAGATTTAACCCCCAACTCCCTCAAGGTAGGAACAAATATAAGATAAGGATCAAGCTATAGAAGATTAGGAAATAGGATTGGAATTTTAGTATGGGGCCCCTTTCCTTTTTCTTGTAAAATAAAAGTAAAAGGGGGGGTTGTTGTGTCCTCAACAAATGGAAACACACTAGAAGAACTGGTTATCTCTGTCAATATGATTCTAGGGCCTTTACTTCAGATCTGAATTTTAAAGATAAGTTCAACAAACTGCAATTTTTTTTCCAATAATCATGGGTACCACAATGACGCCAAATTTTTAAAAGATATAACCCAATATTTCTAGTACTTGTAATCTAACACACCTTTTTCAAAGAGGCAAATAATGAGGTAAATTCTTTTACTTGATGCACACTTCATATTGGTTTTGATTTGACCATGGATCTTCACTTTTAATGATAAGCAAACATCTACATAAGTGTTTTCCCCATGTCTCTTTTCTCCGCATTGTTTCACTTCCAGTGAGCGTCCATAGCCCCAAAAAATGCATCGGCACCATACAAGAATGGCCCTACTACCAAGAGGCATCCATAGCCCTGGTGGGTTTACTTGTACTTCCCACAATATTAATAGTGCTTTCAACTTCCTTTTTAATTTCATAATATGCTCACCCTTTTAGATTTTAAATATATATATGCATACGCACATAGAGTGTCAAGGAAGCAGTGAAATATGAGAGTTGATTTGATTTGTTAAGTATATGTTATGCATTTTAGTTTAACCCACATTTCTCCCCAAAAATCATCACAGTATTGGCCATTTTATTTATATGAAGTAAATGGAGCTCAAAGAAAAATATATATAGACACTTTCCTATACTTATGGATTATCATGGTATGCTCAGTAGGCACATGTGTTCCACCAAAAATATCATTCCATACCCACAGATAAGAACTTCATGAATACACATCCAAATAGAGCAACCCATGCATCTCATGACTTGTAAAACATTTCTTCAGTATGTGACCAAAATTGGACCAACCCCTCACTCAAATTTAAAGAGTAATCCTCAAGGTAGGCTAAGAACTAAAACCAACTTAGGGAAATACCAACAATCAAATCAAAAGATGGAATCACTTTGTACAAGTAGGAAACACGTGCTGAAATTATAAGCCAATTCATGGAAACGGAAACTAAACCAAAATAAATATGAAGCTAGAATGCCATTCATCCAGAAAGAATGAAAATTGGTTGAAAGATGAGAAGATAAAAGAACAACGAGTAAAAAATATGATGTAGCAATAGCAAAAGCATTTTTAGTGAAATTTCAGAAAGTAAGCCAACGGAAATCATCAATCAAGAAATGTTAACCATTCAACATTAGGCCCACTAGAAATATTACCATATTAAGTATATGAAATGAATAACAAGCAAGATTACGATAATTGATAATCTAATTGAAATATTTGCAACACAATCCTCCAATCCAATTGTCACATACAATTTTCCTTTCACTTAATGCAACAAAGAAATCGTTTGAGAATCTATCAGAATGGGTTAATGTAGATGCTCAATCAAAACAGATTTTCAAAAACCAATTACATGAAACATTTCACAAACCCATAAGCTCTTAAGATTTCATGACATGAACAATTCCTTTTCATACTTAAAAGTAATTATTTTTTCAACAGAAAATACATTTCATATTTCACCAGAGTATCACTTTTCCTCTACCATAGAAGATAATCATTAACCACGAAGATTTAAATAATTCAATATGATGAGACAAAGAGGAGACATTAAAGTTCTGGAGGTTATGAAAATAATTATGAGAAGGACTACAAATATTAACCAAATCAGAAATCAAAGTGGGAATACATGAATGAGACAAAACATATTTATGATCAACTATTGAGTTGGTGAAAATCTTGGTTTATCAATCAAAATGTCACAAAGTAATATGAGCAACCAAGTTTAGATTAACACTTCCTTGAGTTTCCTTCATTCCAAGAGAAAAATATTGAATTTCTAGTTGCACAAACAATTTCCCAACCTACATAACAAAAGAGAATGTCATGATTAGCCATTAGACAGTTTGGGAAAACCCTTTCTCTAGATGACTAACTTATTAAAATGAAATTAGACTAAAAAGAAAAGTAAAGATCAAAATTAAACTAATCTTAAGAAAAGCATTCTAAGCTAATGTAAAATGGAACTAAATTGGTTTTCATAGAACTTATGCAAATGCTAATGCAGTCATTCAAGCATTCATCTACTATCCATTCGGTCAAATATCACAACCTTCTTCCCGAGGTACAATAACTATGTGCTCTTCCCATAGTATTCTCTTCAACATGAGGCTTAATGTCATTGAATGTTGTGAGATTTGGATCCTATATAAATTCCATCTCATTCTTGTAATTAGATTCAATAAAGTTAAACAAATAGGGACATAAGATTCCAATTCCATCTATTTTATAAAGATATCAGTTCACCAACAAACCTTAGTCATAAAAATTTGATTCGAAGATTATCAACATTGCACCCCAAGGTATGGGTTTCCTCCGATTATTGACAACAATGATGTGAAACATTGTATGATCATCTTTACTCATGTGAGAGGTAAGATGAATTCAATATGAAAAGGGAGAAATTGAGATACTCTAGAAAGGTGCAAATGATCTCAGGTCACAACCTAGATGGATTGACTTCACCATCCCCAATGAAAGATATTATTAGGAAACACAATTGAATGAAGTGATTAAGATTAGATTTCTAATAGGTGATAAAATTGGGATGATGGGAAAGTCCATGAAACTGATATCTTGATGTCCATGAAACAACAATATTGTTTTCATAAATTTGGTAACAATGGATAATAAAAGATAATGTTAGTACTATTGAATTATTGTATGGATTAGAATTATATAACATTTCCAATAATCAAAATGGAATTATGAATGTCATTAAAGTGCATCCACTCACTTCAAAATTAAATACTCAAAAATAATGATCATCATAAGAATTGAATCAAATTTCAACATTTTTGAAATTCTTTGTTTTTAGAGGAAAATGATTCAAATTTGAGCACCATGAATAGATAACCAAGGAAATCACTCAATATAGGTTGGATCATGTTGATAAATTGGATTTGTAACATCATTGGGTTTTGGTTTGAAATATTTAAAAATTCTCCATTAAAAAGGAGTTCTTGGTAGAGCTAAGGAAGCCATGCATCCTTGCTACAAAAACTAGAAATAGCGGTAGTGATTTTGTGGATTACTTTTGCATGATTTCTAGAAATCATTCTTCAACTTTGGAGACAATGTATCCATGGTGGATGGAACTCTATGAAGATATTGAGGTATTTTACTCTCCTTTGTATATGTTATTTTCTTCAAATTGTAAGTTAGGTTATCTTGTCTTCTTGTTTATAGAGAGATTTATAATTAACAAGTATAGAATGCTCTAGAGGTACATGTAGAGTTGTGCTTTATTCAATAGTTTACATTAAAAACAATTTTGCATTCTTTGGTTGAACATCATCACCTATTTCTACTGCTTTAGCTAGTAGGCCATTGATTTCAAAGTCCATGTTTTGAGAGTTATATTATCGCTAATTTACACTTGGACTCTCTAAAGTAAATGGTTGTGAAGAGTCTTTTATATACTTATTATTCTTGTAGTGTTGAGGTCTTAAATATAAACAAATATATTATATATTCTTGATTTTTCCAAAAAATAACAATTAAAGTCAATCTCAACATTACTATCTCACAGGAATCGTCATTACACCTATGCCAATGTTATTCTCTATAACCACCAAATATGTGAATGTTTTCCATATAATAATTTGTTGAGATCAATTCAAGCTTTTGAAATTTTCCTCCCCTTTTCTATTTTCTCAGCTCCTTTTCTCCCTTTCTTTCCCCTCTTCTATACTTACCCAATTTCCCCTTTTCCTTTTTCCCCTCCATTTCTCCCTTTCTAGTTTTTATACTTAGTGTTTTTTCAAAACGACGGGTTCACGGGTTCCCGGGTTCGTGGACTCACGAATCCTCATATCCAATCCACACTCTCACATATTCACTCTGACTGACTGCCACATTATCCCATACTTAGTCTTTTCTGCAATCGTGGGTTCCGGGGTTGGCGGGGTCAAACTCTCATATCTCATGTTCTGTGATATACATTTTGCATCCGAAATATCCCCGGTCTACATTTTGATCCCCAGACTCCACGAGCTTCCAAGCATCTCATTTTTTCTATGCTAAGTCCATTCGATCGCATCACAACACTTAGCCAATTTTTGACCTTCTGCATTCGCGGGTTCGCAAAAGTCTCAAATCCTATTTCGCTCTTGTCTTTCCCCGCCACCTTCGCTCTTTTCCCAATGCACAGAGAGTATGGTTTAATGCTAATAACTCATTATGTAGGTCCCGTAAAGATTGTCATTAATGGGCGAGGGGCTCGAGGAATTTCCTCATTAAACCACATTAAATCATTATTTTCAAAAGATTATATATTATCTCTCAAGTGCTCATTTCTAATATTATCTGGATCAAAAGAACGCTCTCATTGTGTTCCTGAAGTTTTTGAATGCAAGGAATTGGTTTCCTGGTGCATCGAGAAATACATACCGAGTCAGTAGATGAATCCATTCCAGGACCACTCTCCCATAATTCTTTCGCCTCAAGTATTTCGTAAGATGTTGAGACTCCCAGAGCCAACGCTCACCTTCAAAGGTGAATATTGCAGAGGATTTTTGAAAAAAAATGACAACGAACTGTATCTCTTACAAGAATTCTTAGAGAATGTCACTACCATTCCTAAAGATATTACCAGATTGTAGGTTATCCTTTTCAAAAATCCATTTCAGGAAATTGCCTGGTTATTTACAAGAGTTATGGGCCAAGAAAATATTGCTAGCATTTCTCGTATGATTATTTACATGTTATATTTTACCATCAAGCAGAAGGCCATTTTTTAATGGGGGAAGTTGATTTCCATTGAAATATCTTCCCAATTGTCTCAATATAAAAAGGATAATAAATTATTTATGTCTTGTTATTTGGTTTTCATGATAGCACATTATTGTCGATTTCCTAAATTTTCTATATGCAAGAAGGTGAACTATGAATTTGACCCTGTGACTTTTTGGTAACAAGCGTTATGGAGGCACAAATCTTCCCTACATTTTATGAATTTTTCAATGACTTTGTCTCGGTTATTAAATAATTGTTGTTTGGACGAGATACCCCAAGAATATCTACTCAAACTAGTAAATTCCTGGATAGAAAGGGGACTTTGGATCAAATGCAGAATTACAATGTCATCAGGATTTTCGGGTCCAAGGAAAATACTTCCTTTCTACCATGCCATATATCCGACAGAATGTTTATTACAAAATTTGCAAGGAAATATAACTTTTGGTTGCACTTTTTTCACGAAAAATGAAAAAATCAACTTATACCTTTGCCTTGAAAAGTTGGGGATTTTTTATTCAAAAGTATGAACAAAATTAATGAATTCGCTAACCACTTCCACAAATTGAATCTCAAGTATGCTGAAAAGATTAGAGGGTTTGAACCTAATGGAATATTTGTGGAACATATGTTAACAGTGGGTTTTTGCAGTTCATTTATCCATACAGTTCTAGGAGAAGAAGAAGATAATAACCTGGGCAATCCTGCCCACACTACTGGTGACTTAGAGATGGTACTCATTACCAATGCACTGTATAAATAGAGAGGAAAAGGTCTCGGGGAGAAGAGTGATCAATCCCCAACTATCGATCCTAAGACTAAAACACCTCGGAGTAGTGCTCCAATGGCCCACCCATCCAAAAAAGTAATCAATAGTAGTTCAGGCGAAGGAGGAGACAAGAACCCCCCTCCAGGAAAAATTGAAAGCTCCCATAAATTTCCTCTCAGGAAGAAGAGGAAGAATATTGTACAAGAGGAAGAAGAGCATCGCGTCGGAAGTGATATCAATAGATTTTCCCTCGAATATATGGAGCTCGAGGTTGACATTGAGAAGATGTTTCCTAACATTGATCATCCAGGAGGCGCGACCCATGAAAATCTATCGTTGGAAATTGTTGAAAATGAGATATTTGATGAAGAAGAATTGTTTGTGTTTCAGAGCGTTGTTTTTAATAGCGAGTCTAAAAAATTAATTATTGATATGAATGATGTGAACTATAAAAAGGGGAAATATCGTTCAGAGGTTAACCTAAGAAATATGTAGCCTTCCCAAATTTCTAGAATTCATAAAGGAACTGGAGATTCATTGGACGATTCCATTGGTGGTCTCGAAGCAGGAAATATAAATCTAAAGGAAAGGATTAAGGAACTTGAAGAGACTTTGATGCCTCTTCCACTCCTTTCCATCCCTTTGGATATTGTCGGAATCGCCACACCCACAGCCAAAATAAAAGGATCCTCAAGCTTACTCACATCATCTAGGAGTTGTGGAGAATAATATCAAGAAAATAATGGCACAATTACAGAAGCTTGGGAAATTTCAAAGAACATTGTTTATTTTGGATCAAGAGCGCATGCCTTCCTTTAATATCTATAGGCCGACCTAAAGAACAATGAAGGTTTCTACCTTGATTCTGTGGTAACCTTTGGTATTAAAATTACCAACATGTGAGAGCTAATGAGAAAGAAGAATACCTTTCCTCTCCAAATCGGATCAAGTAGTTGAATGTCTGTTGGAAAGAGAAAATAAAAAACTTGAACAACATCGTTCAGACATGCATCCAAGCCATAAAAAGGAGAGAAGAGCTATTCAAAAGACTCACAGAGGTGGACCTATCTGGAAGCACTAACGAGGTCCAAGATGCCAAGTTGATCCTGAACTCATTGTTTCTAACAAAAAAATAGTTCGATGAACAAGTTGATATTTTTAGAGGATTGTCAATTGAAACATTTTATGGCACAATTGAATATGATGAGAAAGACATAGAAAACTGGCTAGTAGATTATTACGTAAAATATCAGGATATTGAAGAAGTACTACATGGAATTTCCATTGATCTCTGAGACATGGAGGGTGATTTGTTCAATATTTAAATCCGGCATGAAATCAACATGGCACCTATGAAAGCTTACATCGAGGAATGGTTCAAGAAGGTTATCGATAAACTGACAAATGAAGGATAAGAAGCAGTTGAGATTGTTCCTGTAACCATTGATGAAAATGATAAAAGGATATCAGAAAGAAAATGAACATAGGAGCAACCATCATAGTAAGTTTATGTTGATCACATCATTCTTTCCTTTATCAACTCCTTTATCCAGTTATTCCACCTCTTTCACTAGAAAGGTTTAACTGAAGATTGGTAACTCATTTTTTCTTCTTACCAGGTCTTGTTGATCCTTCTACTGCCCACCGTCTTCTTTCTAAAAAATCATTTCTTGTATTTATTTTCTTTATGGTATGTGGGATCCCCAATACTAGTCTTTAAGACAAACACATTTACATTTTCAGGAATATGTAACAAACTATATATTTTTGGAAATTTCAAGAGAACTACTTTGGGAACAATCTCGATTGTGCTTTGTAACCCTGTTTTCATAATATAAAGTATTTGAGGTTGATCTATCATTATCTTTATTTGAGTTTCCCATGTATCCACTCTGTTAAATTTCTCTTGTGCATGCAAATCATCTTCTTTTTGTTTTATGTGATCATAAATATTTATCTTAAACTATGATGGATTTGAGGAAATTTTGTTTATTTTAAATGCATGATGTGTGTGTTTCCTAGTCCTCTCTCAGAAACTTTCTTTAAAAAAGACAACAATTTTTTTTTTCCTTATTTTCTCGGTATAGTTATATTTCTTTGAATTACTACGATGGACTTCTATCAAGTCCCACATTCTAAAAATTTAAAAATATCAAATCTAAAGAGGAGTACCACCTCTATAAGAATGCATGGCGATTTACATCCTTGTGAGGTTGTCATTTCGGTCCGAACAGATTCAAGCGTCAACATTTTTGGCGACCATACTGGGGAATGAACCCAGAATCTCTGGTCTAGAATTTGTAAAAGAATATATGACTTTGCCCTAGGTTGATCAGCCCCACCTGGAAATTGGATTGAACTACCAACGAAGCATTTTACATCATTTACACAACCTATTAATATCAACAGCCGAGACCCATGAATATTTAGAAAGGTCATGGAAAACCTTAGTCTAAGATGAAGAAAGAGAAATACTTCGGAGATAGAGGAGAGAGGAACGAAAAGACCGAAGAAATCAAAGGCTAGCTAGAGAAACACAAGAACAAGGTCAGAATTGAAGTTGTACGAATACAATGGACCCATTACCAAAAGTAAAAGAAGCTCTTTATTTTTAGAAGTGAAAATTTTATTCCTGGAATCTCTCTAGACATGGCATGAAGAGACGAACAACCCCAAGGCGAGCATCGTGAGGAGAGACAAGGAGGTGGAAGAGATGCTGCGAGAAATCAAGGAAACCCGAGATTTGAAAGTTGAAGGAGGGAAAGTGATTCCCCTCTTAATATTATAGCTGAGCAACATGAGCTCCTTGTTCTCCCTAAGGGCACCTTAAAGGAATTTTCTGGAGACAGAGCAATCGATGCAAAGAGGCATCTGCACTTATTTCTTGATGTTTGTGATTTTCATCGTGTTGAGTATGATGATGTCATGGTAAGGTTTTTTTCTGCAAACCTTATCTGGAAAAGCATATGAATGGTATAMAACATTTCCCTRTAGATCCATTCRCTCATTTAATGACCTCAAAKCTATGTTCCTGACTATGTTTTCCCCTCTAATTTCTTACCATACCCTCCGCATCGATTTCACCCAGATTGGGTTGAGGAAGAACGAAAGGATACAAGATTTTAATCTYAGGTTCAATAAAACCTTGAGTAGAATTCCAGAAGATAAAATACCAAATGACCCGGTCATTCTCAGTTGTTATAAGAATGCAATGCCCCCGAATGTAAAATATGCCATCAGAACATTCCAAATGGATACTTTGMAGGAGGAAATTACTAAATCTACTGAGATGGAAGAAATTATGATTGACACGGGTGTTGAGCTCGATATTATACTGGGAAGAGTACAAAGGAAGCTGGGAGGATTAAGTATTGATAACCAAGGAGCTTCYAGTTCAAGAAAGAACGAAGAATTCAAGCCTCRAACGGCTCATAATCAAACRACGAGAGGAGGATTTTTCAAGGGAACCATACCTGACGTGAAGGTAGACCTTGTGGAAACATAGGATACTAAGCAAAGAATTGAAATTTCACAGATGAATAGAACCATCAAACAAATGCAGAATGAGATAACCATACCGAGAAGGGGTGATAATTACATTCCAAATCCAAGACCACCAATCCCATAGAAAAGGAGGAACCCTCCCCCAGAAAACAAAGTGAGGTTTGAAACGGATAACGCACAAAGACCAAGGGTTCCCAGACAACCTACCCCAAATGCGATTGTTATGGATGATGTCTATGACAAGCAATTAATTGAGAAAGAAAATTGTTACTCACCTAATAAAAGATTCAAAACTGTGCATATGGAAAGATGCGAGACATCCATGTATATATTTGGAGAGGGTGACAACTATCCTAACTCGCAATAAAACGTCACCCAAACAAGAGGATTTGTAAATAGACCAAAAAATAAAGGCGACTCTGACAAGGAAAAACAAAAAGAAAATAAAAAATAAAGAACAAGTGAAAAAGCGTTGAATGAGAAAGTGACGGATGGAAATGGAACTAAAAGGAAACACCTGGCATCAAACTCCACTCAAATGATGTATAATGTCATGGAGGACCTAAGTAAATTAAGCATAACTTTTCCCTTTACAGAAGTGGTGAAGATTCCCCAGCAAAAACAAAATATTTTGAAGTTGTTGGACGATC
>SNQJ01S0036872.1:77581-94017 GCA_010110895.2 Picea sitchensis
CTATATTTCAAAAGAGTTAACGAGTTGATGGAATCTTTCAGTTCCTTCAACATTTCTTTCATTCCAAGGGACAAGAATCACAAGGCTGATTCAATAGCCTTGGTGGCCTCATTATCAAACTCGAACGATGTCCAAAGAAAAATGTCCTTCCAGGTAAAAAGATATTTTTGACCGTCCATGCCCAATAACATTGATTACTTGCAAGTATTTGAGATTGATGAACAACTTGAAATGTTTTTGTTAAACGATGATGATGAAGAAGACGATTGCTCATTTGTTGTCCCTATTATTACTCTGTAAATTTTTTCTGGCTGATAGACAAATGACAGAGGTAACTGTTTCAACCTACTTTAGATCTGGGCACTAGCCTTCTCAGCTCATAGAGGGCTCTCTCATGTCACTGGATATTTCTTTGGCAATCAGTGGGTAGATTTAGTTTGTTTTGGGGTTTTTTATAAAGTTGTTGGCAAGGAAGGGGACAAAAACTTAGGGATATGGAGTCGAAATTCTTAAAGTGAATGAAAACAATGACTGGTATAGAACTCTCCAAAGGATAAAGGCTAAATGAGGCAATGAATCTGAGTCGTAAATTGTATTTAAGCAGGGTGTAAGAGGAAGGAGAAAACAAATAACTACATCAAAGCATTACTGAAATGAATTCTGAATTAGCTAGGAAGAAAATTACACAGTTTACATTGCTTAAGCCGAGAGAATCACAAGATGAATTATAGGCCTTTAAACTCTCCAATTTAAATAGAAGAAAATGAAAATGGAATTAAATAACACAGTATATACATACAATGAAAGGAGACAAAACTCATATCACCACCATTAGAATCTTTTCACAGAGACTTCAAAATATTTTGCATATGTATTCAATTCAGCTCCAGAAAATTATAATTGAGTTCAGAAACAATTAAAAGGTGCCCTTGCACTTCTAACAACATTAATTCATTCAGAACTTCTATCATTTATACAATTCGATTACAATGGCTGAACTAAAACGTTTTAGCTTCTAAAACCGACTACAATAATTTCAACTAGCAGTCTCAGTATGTGAACTGATTTACAATGATTAAACAAAAACGTTTCATAAACTAACGACTGATTTTTATGACTGTTCGGCTTATGTCTTTTCCATTTGTCCTGCTTGGTATTCTGCCGAACACGCCAATCTGGTGACACTTGGAGGCTATTTGTCGATTCCTGTAAAATTGCACTTTGTCTTACCTAGTTGCACTATCTCTTTCCACTGTAAGTCAGAAAGGATCTCGTAATCCATCATTTCCTTTATCATGATCTCCAAGTCAATGCAAGTGGTGTAAGTCATGGATGGTAGCCCGATCTTCATTGTCTTGAACTAATTCAAGATCTCAAAATCTGTGGTCAAATATTCCACCAGATTTGTCCCTTTCAAGTTCTCCTCCAAGATTTCAAACTTGGAGTGATCCATTCTGCATTGGGCGAGGTGAGAGTTGTACTCCTGATCATACAATTTCCCTTTTCCATCCCAAAATGATGGGAGGCCTTTGGAGAACAACCATTCAAATAGATCTTTGAATTCCTGTATGCTCTACTCCATCTGCATAGCCTTAGTTTGGACTTATTTAAGCAGATTATGCTTGGCAATGACTCTCCTGGCCCAAATGATCAATGTGGTCTTGTTTTTTACCCCAATGGTCTGAAGTTCAACAGTGGGAATGGAATTCAGTAGGTTTATATCATTCTTGTCCCACTCTAAAGTTTTCTTTGCCAGTGTCTCACCCACAACAGTGCATCTACTTCTGGTTGTGATAGCCATGCTATCTTTGTCATCGATGAAATTTAGGTATACCCTAAACTTAGCAACTTTAGATGAAATAGAGTCCTAGATGACATGTTTGGCCCCCTGTAACAGTCCTTTGCCTTTAAACCTTGTCTTGAACTTGTCTACCCTTTCCTGTAAAGATTAATTCTCTTTCTAGAACTGGGCCATCTTTTCATCCTTTATTTTCATTTCTTGTTGCAGCTTTCCTATGTCTCCCTTAAGGCTCTTGATTTATTCTTCTTTCAAGCTAAATTGGGAAATAGCTTGAACCAATCCATCAATGCTTTGCTCAATTCCTACAGTAGAAGATGCAACAACAACCATATTTGATGCTCCTATCTACCCTTGTGACCAATTTTCCTTTTCCTTCTCCAGCTACAACACTTTGGCCTTATAATTCAATGCTTCTTTTAGAAATGTCTCTTTCTCTCGCTCTAGAGCAGCTAGATTTTCTATTTGTGGATGATCTGTGGTAGACATCTTTATCCTTTTCTTCATTCTTTGAATCATCTTTTATTTCTCTTCTAAAGAATCTTTCACCCCCTGAGGGCCTTCAGATTCTAATCTCTTGACTTGAGTCTACCAAGCTCTGTTGGATGCTTTTTCTTGTCTCAACTATCCCTCCAGCTTAAGTGCATGAGTTTTCAACCTTGAAACCTTTAAGCTCAGACCCAGGTAGTCTAAATACAACATGTCACTGGTGTTTCTGTGGAATTTCACCTTGTTTGAGGCACCGATGTTTTCATAATGAATCTTGGCCTCAGACACTTTATCATCATCTGCAATTGCTATGTTGAGTGTCTTCTTCTTAATATCTCTGACTGATAATAGAGAAGACCTATGTTGATAAATATTTTCCACCTCAGGTATCAACTCCCTAATTTCACTCATGTCCAAGCTTCCTTTCACAGCATATTGCTTTGCTAAATCTTCTTTAGATTGGTAGACTGCTCCAGGTGCTTTATAAAAAATGTGTTTTTTGTTGCTGAAAGCTCTTGAGCTACTTTCACTTTGGGGAATGATTCTTTTACCATCTTCCTCCTTGTTGGTGCCACTCTCCACCGTATCCATACTTACTTTCTCCTTAGGCTCTTCTTCCTCCATATCTACTATCTGTGGGGATTGTTTGATCTTTATCTTCTTGGGAGCATTCTGCTGACTACTAGTGCCTAGGGCCTCCAAACTTCTTCTCTTGGTGTAGACAGTTAATTTGGGAACTTGGAATGTCAGCTTCTGAGGGGTATGTTGTGTCTGAGTTTGTTGTAGGGTTGGCCCCACTTGATGTGCCTGAGAAAGCTGTAAGGTGGCTTCCATATCAACACAGGTTTCCAAATTAGCCAATTTTTCAAAACCTTCTACATACTCATGTTCATAAGGGCCCTATTTTCTCATCAATATTTTGTTAGATATGACCTGATGTGGATCATATCTTCTCCCTTGTAGCTGTGAAAATTCAAACTCCTTGAGTTTGGCATGGATTTGAGGTAAGCAAGATCTAGTCTTCACAACAAATGGTCCTATGATGAAAGGAAATTTCAAGTTGGAGGCCTTGTGCATTTTTAGGAAATCCATTGTCTCTAAGATGATTCTTTTCCTGATGAACTCCAGGGCAAAAAATATGGGTGTCAAAAATACAGGTATATGATAAGGTGCCTCTTGGCACCCATATACCCAAATTACTGTAGAGTGCATGAACAACACCTAATATCCTACTTTGTTTTCTGAGTTTGGCTGTAAGTAACTTTTCATGTCCTCTAGGACTCTTGGCAGGCTGGTGTTGAAGACCAAGTTGTAAACTCTAGACATGATCTTATTTATGAAAATGAGAATTGTGATTCTTTTGAATTCTGTGGAGATGAATGTTTCTTCAGGGAACTCTTTCTTGTTTGTCTCCAGGAACATTTTCAGCAAGTATGTGTAATACCTGAAGTGCCTTAGTGATTGGAAGTTCACTAGTTGTTTGTGTACATTATCAGCCATGAATTTATAAAAACTAATACTGACTGACTGACTAGATTCTAACTGAAAAAAGGTTAACAAAAAACCTAACATGACCTCTACTAGATATTTGTCATTATCTAGACCTAAAATCTGATTGAGTATGGAACAATCCCACTGGTTCTCAATAACCATGACGTTTACATTCATTGGTAGGGACAGACTCTCAGAATACTGCTCGGGTTTGACAATTGTCTACAAAAATGAGTTTTTTACCTCGAGAGGACATTCCCTACAAATTGTGACTAGTTTCTCTTCCTTGAAGGGTTCAAACACTGTGGAAGGGAACTTTGGTATTTTGAGGGTGCATCGAATGGGCGAGCAATCTATTCTACACAGAACCTACGACCCTAGCCTATTTAAAATGACCCTCTCTTCCTCTGAATATTGTTCAGCACACCAGCCTATGAACTCTGGGAAAGGGAATGCGACTTTGATGGTGTAAGGGACTATGGAGGCTTGGACCACTTCGAGAAAGGGTATTTGTCTCCCTATATTATCTGACAAATTGGCTCTGGACACAGAGGTGGGTGAAATGGTTATTATGGTGTCAAACACATCAGAGTCCCTGTCAATTAGGGCTTCTTCGTTTGGTGAGGGATCTTGCTCTCTTATGAACAAAATGACAGGTCCATGATGATGATGAAAAATACCTACGAATGAGCGGAACACGTGTGAATTTGGTGCACTGTTGAGCTTAGTCTCGACTGGAGTGGTCACGCCACTTTTACCATTCAAATGATTTGAAAAGTCATAAAATAATGACAAGGTTCACCCTCCTTATATATGCCTCCTGATATCAGGGATGAAGAAAATTGGTTTGGGGTAGACCGCTTTTCGCCCCGATATGCATCTGGTGGGGCCTCGTGGTCATGGGACGAAACCACAATATTTTCATCGGCCTACTTTCAAATAATTAAACCCCGCGCCAGTTCTCCACTCGATATGGCTGTTGGTCGTCGATTTGTGGTGCCTAAGATATGTGGCTTGCTGGATCCCATCAACCTCACGCCCCCACTATATTTAGCCTTATTTCACTAGATGCGACCCCAACCTCTAGTTTATCGCATCTCTACACCAATTTAGTCCCTCATTAAATCCCAAAACTTGGATGCCATCAAACAATTGTTATGGTGATAACAATTCCCAAATATTGTATACAAGATGAATCTTTGTTTACGAAAGATGATCATGCTAAGAATCTCCTTGAATAATTTTTAGTTTGAAAAGTGCAAGAAATGAGAAAAATCAATACTGGAATTGATAGTTCCCCGAAATATGTCAACTTGGGAGTTGATTGCACCACTTAAGAGGTTGACCAATATGTTGCCTTATTCAAGGAATATATTGATGTGTTCGCTTGGACCCATGATGATTTGAAAGATTATGATAAATCTATATTCCAACATATCATTCCTCTAAGGGAAGAAGCAAATCCAGTGAAACAAAAAATAAGATTGATGAATCCCAAGCTGAAACCTTTGGTAAAGATTGAATTGGAGAAATTGAAGAAGGCATGGATAATTTATCCCATTAGACCTTCAAACTGGCTTTCAAATCCAATGATTGTAAGAAAAAACACCGGGGAAATCCGGATGTGTGTTGACTTCAGACACCTTAACAAAGCACGCATAAAGGATAATTTTCCTTTACCTAATATGGAGTTTCTTCTACAACAAGTTATTGGATCGTCCTGCATGTCCATGTTGGATGGTTTCTCTAGATATAACCAGGTCTTGGTGGCCGAAGAAGATAGGGGAAAGACAACATTTATCACACCGTGGGAGACATATGCATATGATAGAATTCCATTTGGTTTGAAGAATGTTGGAGCCACATTCCAAAGGGCCATGGATCATGTGTTCAATGAGTTTATAGGAAATTTTATGGCACACTATCAAGATAACTTGACAGTGCATTCAAAGAAAATGGATGAGCACATCCATCATTTAATAAAGGTTTTTGAAAAATGTAGAATATATGGTGTATCTCTAAATCCAAAGAAATGAATGTTCACAGTGACTCAAGGAAAATTGTTGGGCCATATTGTATGCAAGGAAGGGATTTACATAGATCTGGAAAGAGTTAAATCAATCAACTAGCTCAACCCCCAAACATCCAAGAAGGGAGTCCAATCATTCTTCAGAAAAAATAATGATCATTTTTTTGTTGAAAAAGGAGCAGAGGTTCGAATGGACAACAGATACTCAGGAGGCGTTCAAAAATATTCAAGGAGAAATCACCACTTCTCCTATCCTCATTAGTCCAGAATTCCAAAGATATTTAATTATCTATTCATTTGCTACAGAGACCATTTTGCATCCGTTCTCACTCAGAAAAATAACAAAGGAGAAGAAATCCCAATAAGTTTTATGATAAAAACCATACACGACTATGAGTTGAGATATTTAGAACTGGAGAAGCAAGCCCTGTCTCTTGTAAAAGCAGTAGCGCACTTTCAGACATATATATTAAACTCCCATATTATTTCTTATGTTCCCTCATCACCAGTGAAAGATGCTTCTAAATCAACAGTTGAGAGAAGGAAAATGGGTTAGCTAGTTGGAAAATATACAAGAATATGATATCGAGATTAAACCTTTAAAGGAAATCAAAGGACAAGGTTTATGCCAGCTCATCGTGAATGGAGATTCGATTGACAGGATGATTTCAATCTCAGTCAGAAAACCATTAGCTGATTCAGAATGGTACAGAGATATTATATTCTACTTAAGATCTATGCAGCTCCCTGTCACCATGAACTCCAAGGAGTGAAGAACATTAAAAAAGAAGAAGAACCAATATGTGTTGATTACTGACATACTGTTCAGGAGAAATTATGACAGTATACTACTGAGATGCGTTGATGAAAATCAAGCCCAAGAACTAATAAAATAATTCCATGAAGGAATATGTGGTGGACAGTTTTCCCCTACTTCCATCGACCACAAGATAATAAGGGTTGGATTATACTAGCCATCAATGTTCAAATAATCATATGCCATGATAAGGAAATGTGTCCTGCCAACAGTTTTCAAGAAAGATTAAGAGGTCTGCAATTCCCTTACAACCCGTAATTGTGGAGAAACCATTCTCCCAATGGGGACTCGATGTTGTCGGGCCAATTAATCTGAAGTCTAGAAAATGGCATATGTAAATCCTCAGGACTACATATTATTTCACGAAATGGCCAGAGCTGGTGGTGTTAAATAAGGATGATTCTAAAGAGCTGATTAAATTCTCCAAAGACAATATTTTGTTGAGATTTGGTGTCCTTGATAAATTCATCACAGAAAATGGTTTGATTTTCATCAGGTCAAAATTTACGAAGTTTTGTGGAGAATATGGAATCAGCATGGGTCAATCATCGAATTATTAGCCACAAGGTAATGTCCTTGACGAATCCACAAACAAAACACTTGTGCAGATACTGAAGAAAACCATTGAAAAGAACCTAAATAATTGGCATTTGAAGATGATGGATGTGTTATGGGCAAGTAGAACGACCCTGAAGGATAGCACTAGGATGTCTCCATATCTATTAGTTTATGGGAAGGAAGAGAAAATGTCGATTAGTATTGAGCTCGACGCATTGATCTCCATGGTTAATATCGAAGATACAGAAGACAGTTCATCCATCCAAAAGAGAATCAATTAGTTGCTATAATTGGAAGAAGAATGAAGTGAAGCTTTGAATCAAACTTCTCAGAGGCAACAGAGCGTCAAAAGATATTTTGATCAGAGAAAAAATGTAAAGAATTTCTAGAAGGGCGATTTGGTGCTACTTTGGAACAAGGCCAAGGAGAAATTGTCCATGCATACAAATTTCTAAGCACTCTGGATCAGACCATACGTCATCGAGAAGATATTGGGTTTTAAGTCCTATATGCTCCAAGACATGAAGGGAAAAATATTAATTCTTCCTGTCAATGGGAAAATTTTGAAAGGTTTATTCTCGTAAGACTTTCTCATTCTTGTTGTACATAATTTTATTTTTTTAGTTTGTATATTCTTACTATGAATCCAGAATCCCAATGGGCGGAAGCACCTGGTCACAAGAAATTCTGAATTCTTGACAACACACATGGGTTTATCATCCCACAGTTGGAGCATGTTGTTGAGATAAATTCCCACTTTCTAAATTTCCCTCCTCTTTTAATTTTTCCCAACTTCTTTTATACCTTTCTTTTCCCTCTTCTATACTTACCCAATTTCCCCTTTTCCTTTTTCCCCTCCTTTTCTCCCTTTCTAGTTTTTATACTTTGTCATTTTTTCAAAATGGCAGGTTCGTGGGTTCCCAGGTTGGTCGACTCATGAATCCTCATTTCCAATCCACACTCTCACATATTGAGTCCAATCGACCGCCAGATTATCCCATACTTAGTTGTTTCTGCAATCATGGGTTCCCGGGTTGGCAGGTCAAACTCTCATATCCCATGTTCCGTGATATACATTTTTCATCCAAAAGATCCACGATCTACATTTTGACCCCCAAACACCCCGAGCTTCCAAGTGTCTCATTTTTTCCTATGTCGAGTCCATCCGATCACATCACAAGTCTTAGCTAATTTTTGACCTTCTGCATTTGCGGGTTGGCGGGTTCACAAAAGTATCAAATCATATTTCTCTCTTGTCCATCACTGCCACCTTCGTGTTTTTCCCAATGCACATTTAGTATGGTTTAATGCTAATAACTCATTATGCAGGTCCCGTAAATATTGACATTAATAGGCGAGGGGCTCGAGGAATTTCCTCATTAAACCACATTAAAGCATGATTTGCAAAATATTATATATTATCTCTCAAGTGCTCATTTCTAATATTATCTGGATCAAAAGAATGCTCTTGTCAACTTATGGCAGTAGTAGCTTGACAATGGATCTGTGGATATACCTTGAACATTTTTGGTCGGGAGGATCAAAATTTTCAGTGGTATAGAGCATACTCTTATTATTCATCCCCTTATGCTCAGAAGGAACTAATTTGGACGTCCATAATTGCGCATGCAAGTTGTGTTCCTGAAGTTTTTCATTGCAAGGATTTGGTTTCCTGGTGCACCGAGATATACATATCGATCCAACGGATGATTCCACTCTAGGAACATTCTCCCATCATTATTTCGCCTCAAGTATTATGTAATATGTTGAGACTCCTAGAGCCAAGACTCACCTTCAAAGGTGAAGATTGAAAAGAATTTTTTAAAAAATACGACAACGACCTGGATCTCTCAACAAAATTATTGGAGAATCCCACTACCATCCTTGAATATATTACTAGATATTACCAGAGTTATGAGCCAAGAAAATACTGCTAGCATTTCCCGTATGATTCTTTACATCTTATATTTTACCTTCAAGGAGCAGGCCATTTTTTATTGGAGGAAGTTTATTTCCATTGAAATCTCTTCCCAATTGTCTCAATATAAAAAGGATAAGAAATTATTTATGTCTTCTTATTTGGTTTTCGTGATAGCACATTGATGTCATTCCCTAAATTTTCTATATGCAAGAAGGTGAACTGTGAATATGACCCTGTGAATTTTTGGTATCAAGCGTTATGGAGGCACAAAGCTTCCCTGCATTTTTATGAATTTTTCAATGACTTTGTCTCGGTTCTTAAAGAATTGTTGTTTGGGTGGGATACCCCAATAATACCAACTCAAGCTAGTAAATTCCTAGATAGAGAGGGGACTTTGGAACAAATGGAGAATTACAATGTCATCAAGATTTTCGGGTCCAAGGAAAATCATTCCTTTCTACCATGCCATATATCTGACATAATGTTTGTTATAGAAGTTGCAACGCAATATAACTTTTGGTTGCACTTTTTTCATGAAAAAAAAAAAAAAACAATTTATACCTTTGCCTTGGAAAGTTGGGGATTTTGTATTCAGAATTATGAACAAAATTGATGAATTCGCTAGCCACTTCTACAACTTGAATTTCAAGTACACTGAAAATATTAGAGGGTTTGACCCTAATGGAATCTTTGTGGAACATATGTTAACAATGGTTTTTAGAATTTCATTTATCCATACAGTTCTAGGAGAAGAAGAATATAATGACCTAGGCAATCCTACCCACACTACTGGCGACTTAGAGACGGTACGACTTAGAGACGGTACTCAATACCAACGAACTGTATAAACAGAGAGGAAAAGGTTCTGGAGAGAAGAGTGCCCAGTCCCCAAATGTCAATCCTAAGACTACAACACCTTGGATCAGTGCTCCAACAGCCCACCCATCCAAAAATGTATTCAACAACAGTTCAGGTAGAGGAGGAGACAAGAATCCCCTGCCGGGAAACATTGAAAGCTCCCATAAAATTCCTCTAATGAAGAAAAATAAGAATATTGTAAAAGAGGAAGAAGATCATCGCATCGGAAGTGATATCAATATATTTTCCCTCAAATATATGGATCTCGAGGATGACATTGAGAAGATGTTTACTAACATTGATCAGCCAGGAGGCACAACCCACCAAAATCAGTCGTTGGAAATTGTTGAAAATGAGATATTTGATGAAGAAGAATCATTTGTGTTTCAGAGAGCTTTTTTTTATAGCGAGTCTAAAAAATTGATTATTGAGAAGAGTGATGTGAAGAATAAAAAGGGGAAATATCTTTCATAGGTTAACCAAGAAATATGCGGCCTTCCCAAATTTCTAGAATTCATAAATAAACTGGTGATGCATTGGACGATTCCATTGGTAGTCTCGAAGTAGAAAATATAAATCTAAATGAAAGGATTAAGGAGCTTGAAGAGACTTTGATGCATATTCCACTCCTTTGCATCCCTTTGGTGATTGTCGGACCTGCTATGCCTAGAGCCAAAATAAAAGGATCCTCAACCTTACTCACATCAACTAGGAGCTATGTGGAGAATAATATCAGGAAAAGAATGGCACTAATTACAAAAGCTTTGGAAATTTCAAAGAGAATTGTTTCTTTTGGCTCGAGGGCACATGCCTTCCTTGAATATCTACAGGTCGACCTAAAGAACGAAGAATGTATCTACCTTGATTCCATGGTACCCTTTGGTATTAAAATTACCAACATCTCATAGATAAAGAGAAGAGAGGAAGACCTTCCCTCTCCAAGTCGGATCAAGCACCTGAATTCTTGTTGGAAATAGAAAATAAAGAACTTGAAAAACATCGTTCATGCGTGTATCCAAACCATAAAAAGGAGAGAAGAGATATTCAAAAGAATCACGGAGGTGGACCTAGCTGGAAGCACTAACAAGGTCCAAGATCCCAATTTGATCCCCAACTCGTTGTTCCTAACAAAACAACGGTTTGATGAACAAGTTGAGATTTTTAAAGGATTCTCAATTGAAAATTTCTATGGCATAATTGAATATTATGAGAACGCCATAGATAATTGGCTGGTAGATTATTCCGTAAAAAATCAGGATATTGAAGAAGTACTACATGGAATTTCAATTGATCTCCGAGAGTTGGAGGGTGATTTGTTCAATATTAAAATCCGGCATGAAATCAACGTGGCACCTATGAAAGGCTATGTCGAGGAATGGTTCAAGAAGGCTATCCATAAACTGACAAATGAAGTAAAAGAAGCAATTGAGACGGTTCATGTAACCATTGATGAAAATGATAAAAGGACATCAACAAGAAAATGAACATAGGAGCGACCATCATAGTAAGTTTACGCTGATCACATCCTTCTTTTATTTATCAAGTCCTTCATCCAGTTATTCCACCTCTTTCACTAGAAGGGTTTAACCGAAGACTGATAACTCATTTTTTCTTCTTACCAGGTCTTGTTGATCCTTCCACCACCCACCCTTTTCTTTCTAAAAACTTATTTCTTGTATTTATTTTCTTTATGGTCCACGGGAGCCCCAATCCCAAACTTTAAGACAAACACATTTATATTTTCAGGAATATGTAACAGACTATATATTTTTTGGAAATTTCAAGAGAACTACTTTGTGAACAATCTTGACTGTGCTTTGTAACCATGTTTTCAACATATAAATTATTTGAGGTTGATCTATCATTATCTTTATTTGAGATTCTCATGTATCCACTCTGTTAAAGTTTTCTTGTGCATGCAAATCATCTTTTTTTCTTTTTTTTTATGTGATCAAAGTATCTTAAACTACGATGGATGTGAGGAAATTTTGTTTATTTTAAATACGTGATGTGTGTGATTTTTGGTCCTCTCTCATAACTTTCTTTAAAAAAGAAAACAAAAAACATTTTCCTTTTAATTTTATCTCTATAGTTATATTTCTTTGAATTACTACGATGGACTTCTATCAAGTCCCGCATTCTAAAAATTTAAAAATCTCAAATCTAAAGAGGAGTGCCACCTCTATACAAACGCAGGGGTATTTATATCCTCATGAGGTTTTTGTTTCAGTCCTAATGGATTCAAGCGTCAACATAACTATGTTCTCTCATAACGTGCTCTGGCATTAGGGTCACCACATATGTTTTTACAGTGTCATGGTCTCCACTTATTCTTGCTAATATAAATTCTAAAAAAATGAATGCGTACTACTAAAAATACATCATTTTTCATTTGTTCACATTTATAATCTAATTTAGCAAGACTCATCTACTACGTAGTTATTATTCTTTACCTGAAACATGGAATATAGTAATTGAAGTTCCTGGATATACATGCAGTTGTATTAATCATATTTCATAAACACAAATTCTATTTTCTTAAATGATTATTATTCCACATACATAAATGTATGACTCTAGGGATATCATGCCTCCTCTCAACAACCATATTAATCATATTTCATAGACACAGATGCAATTTCCTAAAATGATCGTTCTTCCACATATAGAAATATTTGACTCCACTGACAACTTGTTTCCTCTCAACAACCTTATGGATTGCATGTCCTCCACTTATTGTCACACAGATTGTATGACCTCTAGTTTTTGTGGAGCTTTGACCATCCAAGAGAATGGTTTTTCTTGTAGGTATTTTGGGTTCCAAACCACTCATTGCGACATGCTAATCCACTTTCCTTGTTGAATCATTCGTTGGTTCAATGTCCCAGTGATCCATGCAATTGCATCCCCTCTACTCCAACCTAATGTTAAGATATTTTCACTATTCTTGACAACCAAAAGAATTATAGTATAGCATCTTGGGTGCTTGGAATTGGAGGAATTTAGGGTGCTATCAAAGTATGATTTCTTATTCTTTCTCCTTAGCTTAAATGACTCACCCAACCTCCAAAGGTCACTTCACATTGGGATAGAATTAGGTAATCGAGAAATAGGGAACATGATAATGTTGATACCAACTTTTGACCTCTATTAGAGAATCTCCTTTGGGTGCTCAACCAACGCATACCATTGAACATAGGGCCTTTTTTATTTCCTGCCTCCCTATACCATCTAGTCACGATATTGCATTCACTTTTTGTGCCACTCCTTTGGAGTACTAGATTAGTGTTAGGCTTGAGGATGGTGATGGTTTCCAATGACTTCGTTTAATCATTCAAGTCTAGTGATACTATTTCACGACCACTATTTTTAATATTTAGATGTTATTTCATAGCCATTGATTTTTATATTCATATGGTAGCTATGTACACCTTCTTAATATTTCGTATGTGTTTAGTCATGAGTTATGGGTAATTTTCCCTTTGAGTATTTTCATAATTTCCCTTCTTGCATTCATTTCCATTAATTTTTAGCATTTGTTTACTTGGAAATAGACTAATATGGATACATGTGATGATGGAATTCCTTCAGATGGGAAGTTCTTTGGTGTATAGTCCAAAGCAGTAGCTATGCTTAACTTTATAAAATTGTTTTACTTCTTCTCAACGACAAATATTACTATTTTCATATTTTCTCCAAAACTTTCTATAACACTCCATTATAATGAGGAAAAATTGTTGTCAATCTAGAACAAAGTTACCGAATTAATGAGAACTCTGACCTCAAAACGAGAACTCTGGCCCAAAAAACCCATATTTGTGCATAAAAAACATCAAAATCAACCCCCAAATCAAAAAGTGGTGCTACCAATAGCACCATGTTTTAAACGGGGTCAAAATTAAAACATTTTTGAAGCATGGCCTTCAAAACTCAGACAGTAGCTCAGAAAAACCTTATTTAATCAACACCTAAAAAAAAAGATGTTTTTGAAAAAAAAATTCAAAACGTTAAAATTTTAGATAATTTGAAATCGTATTGTTAGCACTTGGTACCATTAAAACAAAAACCTCAAAATCAACCATCAAATTGAAAAGTACGGCTAGCAGTAGCACCCATTCTAAATCAGGGTATGAAAATGACACAATTTTATAAAGTGGTAAAAGAACTCATCATTACTGTAAACAAAATCATAAAATCAACCCTTAAATGCTTACCTTTTAAATCTTATTATCACTCAAAGCACAAGGTAATACATAATGCCATGAAAATATCACAATATACTTTAAAAATTCAACGTCACTTTTTAATAATTTTCTTATTTTTAATAATAAAAAAAAGCAAATACAAGTTACATTGAATGAAACATAAATTATTTATTAAAAATGTTGTTATATTGTCCATATTCAAAACATATGAGCTAAGAAATTTTATTATCTTATCCATAATGAAAACATATAATTCATAAAATGTTAAAAAAAATTCATAACTTCATGTAAGATCATATGTAAGTTCAATGCTCATTTATAGTTACCACACAAACATCATATGGATCAAAAATAAATAAAATGTTTCATATACATATTCAGATTGACTCATGGTTTCTGAAAAACCATCAAAGTCTACATTGTCTTCAGATGAATGATTGGATGAAGATGTAGATGATCCATACTCTTCTCTATTGTCGATGAATGCACCATCTGAGTCTACATGCATTCCCAACATTCCCATACATGAGTCTACATGTCAAATTCCTTTTAGATTTACAACTAGGTTCAACAGACTCCCATATTGCATTTATTTCTTGTGGCAACAATCTCTTGATAATCTTTGTTGTCTTGGAGTGAATATTTCCTCTCTTTTTCAAATTGAAGTCATAAACAACTATGTCAACATCATCTAATTTTAAGAGGTCAATGCCACGATGAGTTGTATTTTGACCCTTTATTTTTCTCTTTCTATTGACATGTTTCTCAACTACCACCTCTGGCTTGTACACACCATTGAATGGGTGTGTACTTGTTGCATACCAATGCACTTCAATTTCAATAACAACATCATTTTATTTCTCAATTTTTATAACCTTTACAATCCACAATGGATAACCATGTGGACCTTCAGTCGTTAAAATTGCAATCATGAAACCCTCCTTAATATCTTGTACTAAACCCCTATAAAGGTCTTCCATGGTTTCACATTGTGCACATGACCTTCGTGAACCAATATACATTTTTCTTTCCTCTGCTTGTGTAAACTCAATAGCACCTTGAGATTCTTGTTGAACTTCAGCAATGTTTGTTTCTTCAGATTCATTTGGCATATTTTGTGGCCAATGAAATAAAGTCTTCAACAATGTATCTTCATTTGTTGAGCTTCAAATTATGTCACTTTGACTATTGAAAAAAGACTCCCACCAAACATAATCAACAACATCATAGTACTCATATGTATCGTTAATGGACTTTTTTATTTCTTCCAGGCATTCAGAATAATCTACATCTCTATTATGCCTTCATGCATTATGGATTTCAACAACTGATTGTAAAAATAATAAATTTTCTACAAATATTGGATTATCTAGAATGAACTTAAAAAATGTTAAATTTGATGAAGGCCCCCATTCTGTAGTAGTTGAATATTGCTTTCCCTATATAAGTGTTTTCTCATCAATATTTTTGAAACAAAATTGTTGGAAGCTAATGTTATTAAGTTTCTCAATACATTTTTCTTCATGATGTGATCCCTGAAAAAATCTTCGCATGTCATTAGTTTCTTCTAATATATGAAAAACAAGCTCTCGAATGTATGTTTTCTTAATACATTCAATCAATGATGGTAGGATTCCAACATTTTTCCTCTTCAATGTTACTGAAAAATGACTGAACATTAGATCAATATGATCATGAGTGTGTCCAACAAGAAGGAAACCAACTTTAACCTTTTGAAAGATTCCCATTTCAACAAGCATGCTTAGATATCCAAACACAATTTGATTTTTATTTTCATGACTAGTGTTGTCCAATTGTAGATAGGGAACTTGAGGAATATTTCTAGACCAGTGAGTGAGCACATGATGGATTATGGCGATGGTAAGATTTTCATCATTATGAATATTTGGAGCCGTCAAGTAAACCCTTGGACACATTTTTCCATTGAAAACCATACAACCAACCAAGTGAAACTGAATGAAATTCTCTTCCTGTAAATTTTTGGGTGTACGGAAAAAATGTGGTAGAACTGTTTTCTTCTAGTCCATGCCATCAATTATCATACCTAAATATTTGTTTGGAGCATCATAACACTTTTTCCCATGTTTGTACAACTTTTTCCTTTCACTTGATTATTGATTCTAATGTTCTTGAAGTGCTTTGACTATGGAATATGAACATGACATAAAATGAAAATATTGATCATATGTTTTCATAGTTGATAACTATTCAATTTAAAAAAAATACAATAGTAAATGCATACCTCTTTT
>SNQJ01S0036873.1:0-35460 GCA_010110895.2 Picea sitchensis
TATGGACCATACAAGGTCTTACATAGGGTAGGTTAAGTGGCATATGAGCTAGAGCTACTAGAGGGAAGTCAAATTCACAATGTGTTCCACGTTTCTTGTCTCAAGAAAGAAGTGAAAAAATTCATCAACACTTCAGAGGAGATTCCACCATTGGATGAGGAGGGGAAGTTGGAGTTAGTTCCTAAACAAATATTGGATTTCATAGAGAGGATATTGAGGAGCATGGTCATCAGGGAGTGTTTGGTCAGATGGAGGGGACTTCTAGTAGAGGATTCTACTTGGGAGAGTGAGCATATTTTGCATCACCCTAGGTTGATGTTGCTTGAGGACAAGCAATATCGAGAAGGGAGGACTATAATGTCCCTTTCTGAGTAGGAGCTCTGGAGAGGAGGGATTAGTAGTCTAAACATCCCCTTTTAGACTATATCCAGGAAGAAACAGGGGAAAAGGGTCATTTGATGTCATTTCACTAGGGAATGTTATATTTCGAAAGTGAGATGAAGTGAAAAGTGAGAAAAGCTAGTTTTAAGTGACTCAAGCAATATAAAGCTAAATATAGAAGTCACTTATGTGAAATGAGATAATTATATAGGTCAACGAAGATTAAGGTTGGGAGAGTATATGAAGGAGAAAAATGAACTAATCCCTCATTATTGCAGATTATGATTTGATAATTGATCTAAGAGGAGAAAACACACAGGTTCAGGCGAATCAATAGAGGATTGTGGATTCTAGGAGGAAGACACCAGTTGATTGGATTAAGTGTTGAGAGACAMACCCTAGCCAATTGGGAAACCCAAACAGRTTTTCCATTGATTCATCACAGGTCTACAACAATTTCAACACAGTTTCATTGTGGGTTCCAGAGGAGGAAATCAATCATAGAGTAGGTCGCTTCAACTAAATAGGCCAAGTGAATCTTATACCTTCAAACCCAGTTGAKATCAGGTCAAGGCACTTCCATTGAACCATCCAAAACATATTTCAGAGCATCCTAGCCACTAGGGCGTCATATTCAGGCAGTGGGGGTTTGCAGTGGGTTTACCATCAACAAAGATAATACAATTTATCAGATCTACTCATCCAGGGAGACATTGAGATAGATTGCTCCCGAACCTTTGGAGGAGGAGGTAGGGAACCTCTATTGAGATACTTTACAGTAGATTTCGATGGTGGAATCATCTAGGGAAACTTATCCAGCCAATTCCGGGAGTTGTAGCGTAACTTTGTGGGTGAAAATAAGGGAAAGAAGGTTTCCAACCCTTGGGACTTAGCAGATCAACAGATCCTTCCTACCCAGTTGAGATTGGATCAAGGCGCATTCAATGAGTTAGTTTCCATCGGTTTTTGACAGTGGAACCTAGCAGATCCAACTTACATGCGACAGTTCCTCATGCATGTAACAATTTTCAACATGCATGTCATCCGAACAGCTTGCATGACACCAATCTATCATCGCATGTAGTTTCTAGTACTTTTCTAGTTTATATCTTTGTATTTCTAGCATAGATCCATTCATTATATGATCTATATGAAACTATTTGATTATTATTTAGATGCATGTAGTTGTGAGAGAATTTTTTGTGCATGCATGGGATTGTTTGTAATTGACTACTTAAAACATCTAAACAATCCATTATACTCAAACAAACAAACATGCAAGATTTGCTTGAAGATCAGAACTATTGAAACTCAATCAGAAACCCTTAACTGCATCCAGAATCCCAAAGAGTATCAATTTCAACAACAAATAGTCATTAGTTGAGGTTAATATCCGGATTTGCGGATCTAGGGATATTACATGCTAAGTCATGGTTTGCGTACCTCAATTTTTCTACACATCCTAAAATGTTAGGAAGTATTGTCACTCCTTCTGGTATGCGTGGTAGTGTTATTGTGACTTCTTCCTACTTGCACAATGACCTTTGTATTGGATGTTTCCCCTCCCTATTTTTTGTCGTAGTTGATGTACCTGCCTCTTGATGCATTTCTTCTTCTTCCTTTGTGTCTGATTCTAGTTCACCTCTAACATATTCTACTTTCACTTGTTCTTCTATTTGTGGCACTGCCTCTGCGACATGTTGTTGTTCTGCTTTAACATGTGCCCTAGGATTTTATGATTCTGTTCTTTCATCACCTTCTCCATTCATTTGTTGCCTGTTCTTTCATCACCTTCTCCATTCATTTGTTGCGGTGCTCCCAAACCGAGCTATTGTGTAGGGTTCTATCCTTCGGTATGGTTTTTTCCTTCTGCCCTTGGATCCCCATCCATATGCTTAGTGTCTGGCTCATGTTCTTCAACAAATGGTCAAATGTGTCCTGCATGCAGTGTCTTGAATTCTGTCACACTAATTTACTGTCTATTGCGCGCTGTATATTCCAATTGTCTGTCTGAAAAACCACTTATCTATCTACTTTATCTTTTTGTCTTTTTCTTTTTCTTTTTCCAGTTTTTTCTTCCTTTCTCTTGTTTTTCTAATTTTTTCTTTTCTTTTTCTTCTTTTACTGTTTTTTTTTTCTAATTTTTTATTCTTTTTGATTCCTATTATATACAATATGTACAGTTCTACTTTCTATGCGACAACTAATGAGGTTTGGTAGGTCGACTGTCCCTATACTTTTTTAATCGACTACCATTCACCAATCCTTGCATTTCCTTGCCTGCTAGGTCCTACAACTGCACAACACCTCCATCTGTGAAAGACTTTATCTCATATGGTCCTAGCCAATGCATCTTGAACTTCCCTCAGCGCTGCAAGTATTTACTGTCATAGAGGAGAACCAAATATCCTTCCTTAGAGTTATTTTTCTTAATATGTATCTCATGCAAAGTCTTGTCCTTTTATTTTTTTTACTTCTTGATGGAAACCAATTGCAATCCCATCTCATTCTAGTTCCATGAGTTGTGCCAATATTTCTTGAGCTGCACCTCTTTCTATCATGTTGGTAGTTGCTGCAATGCATAGACTAGGTATCAAATACTCCAAAGGAACTACTGCTTCTTATCCATACACCAGTCTAAAAGGTGTATGCCCCCGGTAATAGAACCATTTGTTGTATGTATGGGTTGACCCGAGTTCTACCTTAGTTCTCCAACAAAACCCTATAAACCATCGACCCTTCTGGAGACCATACGACAACACTACACATAGAGTGCACAACACAGTCTCACTCAAGATGGCTTATGGGTGATTGTATGACCCATATGTCTGTAATAGTGGAAGGGATGATGCTCATTGGATTTTTGGCATACCTATCAACTTATACTTCAATATTCATCAGAACTACCATACCATCATTCATATCTACCATGCATTTAACCTTTAACATTCATTCTGCAAGAAATAACATGTCTAATCTAGTGCATGCTACAAATTAATCTTAATAGATTCATCAATTCATTCATTCATTCAACATTAAGCATAACAACACATAAAGGAAAGCATTCCACACACTTCACACAATAGTTTACCGTGGTTCACCCCCCATGGGATATGCCCACAAATATTTGGCATTCTATGCTTCTTTATTCATCTTCATCAAAGTTCCGCACTGTGCACATTACATCAATAGTATATAAGTACCGGTGTTGGTGAGGCTGACTAGTGTCACACCAAGATCCACAACTTGCAACTTGACCCTCAGATACAACTAAAAAACATACTCCTCATGAGCTCCATATATTTCGACCAAAACATTCCACAAATACTATCTCAAAACTCAGAAAAGTTCTCAATGGTACTTCTCTTCTACACACAAAAGTGATCTCCTATCTACCTCACACATCATATATTTATATTACAAAAGTGGGTAAAAACCCTTACAACAAGGACCCAAAACCCTAACCCTAAGAGAATTAGGTTTGTCCACATAGTAACTTCCTACACACGGCTGACCCTCAATCCAACCATTTCCTTCTTTGACTCTTCTTTTCTTTGCACTGCTTTTCCTTGATTCCTGGTGTGCACTACTTATTTGGTCCATTCCTTAGCTACCTGCCTCATTTAATGCACTCTTCCTTATTCCTCGAACTTTTCTCCCAAAATAGCCTGCTCCAACATGTCCAATTATAATCATGCAAATATATTGTTGGGCCTTAGTGTATTTAAGGGGGATTCACTCATTCCTTCACCATGCAGACCAACTTTCCTTTGGAAGGAATCCGTATCTGGCTGCAAATTGCTACCATCACATAACCCTATACTTGGAAAGGATTTTTTGCTATCGAAGAGGCGGGTTATTAGTGGTGATATTATGGTATCTGCGGGAGGTATTAACCTCCATGTGTAACCTTTGGCTAGAATAGAATATTCCAGAAGAAAGAGAAACCCTAAACAGATGTGTAGAAACCATAGAAGACAAGTCAACTCAGTAAAAGAATTAATATTAAAGTATTAGATTCTAAAAGGACAAGTCGGCCCATACAAGTGACAAGAACCACTATAAATAAGAGATGATCTAGCTCATTTTGCACACACACACTTCACACACTCTCTCAGTCAAGTTTGGCGCAAGTTTGGATCTACAAATGCAAGGATGGAAGGTGGATCTTCTAGGATGGTTCTTGGTCTCTCTCTCTAGCACCATATATCCTAATATGTGTGCCATATCCTCTAGTATCTCTTGGTGGTGTTCTTGGTGATGGTTATTGGTGGTATTCTTGGTAAGTGCAACTGCAATTGCCACAACTTCAACTGCAACTGCTGCAACTGAGTATTGTTCTTGTTTTGTGGCTTTGGGACTTTCTGTTTGGTGAGATATATTTCAAGATAGATGAGATCTCTTGGTTATCCATTGGTTCTAGTGCTACTTCCATAATCGTTCTATCCACAAAAGGTTATGGTACTCGGGGGTGGCTACATTTATATGGCTGGGTGACAATAGTGATATTGTCTATGGTAAAACAAACAAATCTCTTTAATTCTGACAGGTTATGGGCCCACACCACCCTCAAAGACAGTCTAACCACTAGAAGGTAGTGCAATAGTTCTTTGTTAAGCTTGTTGTGGTACCAATTATAGTTGTAGCTAGGCTTTCTGATTATGAAGCTGCAACAAACCCTAAACCTTCTGCTCGAGCACTTCTGATGAAGCGTTTGAATTAATTCCTTGACATCCTAGTGCTCCCTAGCCTAGCACACCTCTTGGTACCATCAACTAGCAAAAATGCGAGGTTTGATTTTTTTTGTCAATGTCAAATTCAAAGTTTGACTGGTCAAACTCAGAGTCAAAGGTTGACTTATGGTCCAAATGATTTTGTGGTCAAAGTTGAAATTTTAGAGTTTCTAGCTTGTTCTAATCATTGAATATTTTTATTCAGTTTCTAATCTCTTCCTGTCAAGATGGTATCTAGTTTAAGATTGGAATACAAGATGGACGATGCTACAAGACTTCAAAGGTATGCAATTGTATATGATATCCAAGTTATATCATCTAGTAAAAACAAGAGTGTGTTTGCAGGGAAAGTACTAGAGACCTTGTCCAAGATGTAATCTTGGATTCAATGCATTCAGAGGAACAAGCACACCATCCATAACAGTTGAGGCTTCAGGTTCCATATTTGATTATATTGTTAAGATTCCAATTTGTATATATCAAGGGTGATAGTTGCTACATTACAAATTGTGAAAGAAGTCTTTGAAAGATTCTATTACTGCTAGATATAATGAATACTTGATGGCATGCGAATACTATTGATATAGATTCTTATTGCAAAATGAAATAACATCTCCTTTAGAGAGATATTTCTTGTTTTCTCCCGGAGAGGTCACCTTGGTAACTCTACGATGACTACCTTCATTGTTACCATAGATATGTTTTTATGAAAATTCGATTGGAGATATTTTTTCTCTTGTTGTTCTTGTTCCGAGCAGGTCATAGGAGATAACTTTGAGAAGGAGCTATAGTGACAGTTGAAAAGATGGAGCAGATGACTCGATCAAGTGGTGATGCATGTGACCTCACTAAGTACCAATTCTAATGGAAGCATGGAAAGAAAAAATAATTTTTGGATATCATTCAATCATATGTGTGTGGACCAATGTATAAGCATAAGATACATATCTTGAGGTTCGATAATGGAATATAATACACCTCCAAGAAGCTCGTTGCCTCTTTGTAAAACAACTAAGATTATGAGGGAGCTAATTGTCCCTCAGAATGATGTGGTAGAAAGAAATAACCGTTCCATTGAAAAATTTGTTAAGGAAATGATGAATGACCATAATCTATCCATGTTTCTATGGGGAAAAGAAGCTATGGTAGTCGTATATGTTCAAAATAGAAGTCTTCATCATATATTGAAGAACATGATTACAAAAGAAGCTTTCTCCAGAAAAGAATCCAAGTGTTGAACACTTGAGGATGTTTGACTACCAATCAAGCAGAAGGAATGGAATATGGAAGCATTGATAGATACAAGGCGAAATTCAAGGCTAGAGGGTTCTTCTAGAAGGAGGGAGAAGACTATGATGATAGTTTGTTCCAGTAACTAGATATACCTCTACTTGAGCCATTATATCTTTTGCAACATCCATGGGTTGGAGTTTACATCAGATGGATGTAAAGTTTGTTCTTCTCAACAAAGTAATTGAAGAATACACATATGTATAGCAACCTCAAGGTTTTGAGGTATACTAGAAAGAGACCCATGTATGCAGATGGAAGAATACCTTGTATGGATTCAAGCAATTTGGTTCAGAGCCTCTCATGTGCAACAGAAGCATGGTGAAAACTTCCTATGACAAAGGAAGTGTATCAAAATTGTTCTTCATAAGTTTGGGATAATGGATTACAAATCCATGGAAAACTCCCATGATGAAAAATCTGAAGAAGTTGAGAGACTCTGATCCAGTAGACCCGTATCTGTATCAACAATTGAATGGCTCGTTGATGTATTTGGAGAATACTCAGCCATATATTTGCTTTGCCATGAAAATAGTTCCAAGTGGAACTTAGCAATGAAAATTGAATAATTGCAAATCATGCCTTGAAATTTCTTCGTGCGCATTTGAGTCATGATGTACAATTGCTTGGATTTATCATTTCAGATTGGTCAGGGAGTGCAGATAACAAAAGAAGTGATTCTTGTATATGTTTCATCTTGAGCTTTTCCAGGATATCATAGGCTAGCAGGAAACAAAAGTTTGTTGCACTCAACACTGGAGAAACATAGTATATTGCAGCTTGTGATACTTGTACGGAAGCAGTGTGGCTCCGTAAGCTGGTTTATGGACTGTCTGATCAGGTGTTGGATTCGACCATGATATATTGTGATAATCAGAGTTGTGTGAAGCTTTCAAAGAACCCGATGTTCCATGACAGGTCGAGGCACATTGATATCAAGTGTTATTTTCTTCGTGATAGAGTCCAGAGGGGATAAGTGGTTCTCTAGTATATTTCCACAGATGAGAAGATAACAAATATTTTGGTAAAGCCTCTGTCCAAGATGAAAAGTTTGCGTACTTAAAAGAAAAGCTAGGACTCGTGGAGATGAATTCCTTATTGGAAAGGGAAGTGATTACTCCCAGGTTGGGAGGGAGCACCAATATGTTATTGATTTATGGACAATCATTTTGTAGTTTGGAAAATGGTCTAGGTTGGGAAGTCACTTTTCAGTCCAGAAATTGGTCCAAGATTTATAACAGACAATTGTTTTCCAGTTTGAAAATATTCTAGAGCGGATAGTCATTTTCGTAACAAAAATGGTCTGATAGATTGTTGATGTACCATAGACAATGGTTCCCCTTGTGGCCAGTGTGGGGGAATGGTCTAGGACAATAATTCTCCTTGGAAGTCACTATGAGTAGTGGTCAAGCATAATAGTCTGCCTCTTCGGGCAGTCATTATTTCGAAGTTCACAGTTGTGAGTAGTTTCGAAGAATGGTCTGATGTAGGAGGTTGGTGCAAGACAATCATTCCTTATGGAAGAGTCATTCTCTTTAGGTTGCACTATGATTAGTGCTAGAAGAATGACCCAGTTATGTTGAATGGTCCAAGTTCAACAATAAGGGGTAGTCATTCCCTAGGGAAGACTCATTCTCTCCAGGTTTCACTGTGATTAGTGCCAAAAGAATGGCCTAGTTAGGTGAATGGTCCAGGTTCATAAATCAGGGACAATTATTCTTCTATGCTTGGGAAGAATAGTCCAGATAGCCCATGGATGATGTTTAACTTTCCAAGGGAATATGCTCTTCCGGATCTCATAGATGTGAGTGGAAGAGTGGCCCGGATGACTCAATTTGTATCATGACATTGTTGATATTAAATGATATGATTGTCGTGGAGACTGTATGTCTTTGGACAATAGTTGTATGTTATTGTGGTGGATGTGATCCATTGGTAGTGACTGTGTGTCACTGGTTAGTAGTTGTGTGCTACTAGGAGTGGTTGTGTACCACTGGATAATAGTTGTGTAATACTATGGATAGACACAATTTTGTTCTATTGGATGCCATTGTTTTGATTGCCATGGAGACTACCACTAGTGTTGGAGATGATTTCCAGCTAGATGGATAGTGATATGATGTAGAGGCATTGATCTACATCATGCAAGTACAACTTAGAGATGGTACATTGACACCATGATAGTACGTATTAGAGATAATGTAGATGGTACCCCACACCATGCTAGATATGATCATGCTAGTACAAATTAGATATGATGTAGAGCATCATGTTAGTACAACTTAGATATCATCATACATCTTAGAGATGATGCAGTGGAGAGGATGGTTCTTGGAGCCATTGAGGACTTTCAACATCTATTGGGACAATCATTCTTCTAGGACATAGGTCCAGATTAGAAGAATGGTGCTTGTATCACACTGTTGAGTGAGTGGCTTATTCAACATCATGCCATATTAATCATATGTATTATGGCCTCGAGAGATGATGTATATGATGATATTAGATGATACTGATAGTGGTGATGTTTCTCGTGAATTGATCTGCGTGATCGTGAGATAGCCTGTGTGGCTATGACTATGCTACATGTTAATACCTCCCTAGCTAGGAGGGAGTGTTGATATTATGGTAGCTGCAGGAGGTATTAACCTCCATGTGTAACTTTTGTCTTGAATAGAATATTTTGGAAGCAAGAGAAACCCTAAATAGATGTGTAGAAACCCTAGAAGACAAGTCTGCTCAGTAAAATAATTAATATTAAAGTATTATATTCTAAAAGGACAAGTTGACCTAGACAAGTGAAAAAAAACACTATAAATAAGAGATGATCTAGCTCATTTGTACACACACTTCACACTCTCTCTCATTTGATTTTGGCACAAGTTTGGAGCTACAGCTACAAGGATGGAAGGTGGATCTTCTGGGATGGTTCTTGGTCTCTCTCTCTAGTGCCATATAGCCTAAGATGTGTGCCCTATCCTCTAGTATCTCTTGGTGGTGTTCTTGGTGATGGTTATTGGTGGTATTTTTGGTAATTGCAACTGTAACTGCAACAAAAACAACTGCAACTGCTATAACTGAGTATTGTTCTTGTTCTGTGGCTTTGGGAATTTCTATTTGGTGAGATATATTCGGAGAAAGATAAGATATATTGGTTATTTGTTGGTTCTAATGCTACTTCCAGAATTGTTCTATCTAGAAAAGGTTATGGTGCTCATGGATGGCTGCATGCCTATGGTTGGGTGACAATAGTGATATTGTCTATGGTAAAACAAGAACATCTCTTTAATTCTAACAATTAGGCCCATAATTTTCGAAGAAGCGAGTTGTTGAGCCATGTTTATCGAAGAAGTGAGTTGTCAAGACCATGCTTTTCGAAGAAGCGGGTTGTCAGGACCATTTTTTTCGAAGTAGTGGGTTGTTAGGATCATGAGAATTCTCTCTGGGTGAGAGATTTGCTGGGAAATATTTTCCCAAGGTGATCAGTTGTAGCTACAGGGCCCCGCGACTTCCTGTTTGACCTGTTGTTGAAGCCGTGGAAGGGAATTGAGGCAGCCAAAGGACTATTGAGAAGAGAAGGGGCACACTTCCTGGGATGGGACATGCATGTGGGGAATGATGGACTGTAGTATGTTTTTTTGGGGTTGGCACCTTTTTTTGAGTTTTTTTGACTGTGGATAGACCTTATATTGGCTTAGAAATCCTTTTCTCATGTGGAGTTTTAGCCCCAGCTCGGGGGTGACTTACCACTGAGATTTTATGAGCGGAAAATTCTATGGCTGGGAGGAACATCTGAGGTATGTGCACAATTGGTGGATTACAACAAAAGATAAGTGTCTTCTTATGTGTATTATTCTCTGAGTAATGTGCATATACATGTTAAATATAATATGTGATACAATTGTACATATATATTTGTGTGCGGATTATATATGCTATAGAACTGCAGGTTTGATGCATATGCAAGGCATGGGTCATGACAATTTATATGTGTTTATATATTGTTTAACATGTGAATTCTTATGCTATTGTTGTTTATGGAATTGATACATAGTTATGTTGGGTTGTACATATATTGTTAGTTCTACATCATTGTTGTAGATGCAGAGTGTGGTAGTTATTAAGTGTTTCCTGTTAGATAATTTTGTGGTAACGATTATGGAATTCTGAGGCAAGGCTTGAATCATTGCACACACAAAATGGTATTGTTCTGTGCGTGTGAATGGGACAACTCTTGCGCGTGACATAGGAATAGTTGTGCATGTAGTTGTATTATGAGTTCTTTCCACTGTTATAGTCAATATCATGTTAAGTAACTTTAGCAGTAACTGTATGGGTTCTAACACGAAGCTAGAAATGGCGTGCATGTTGAGGGATAGTCAATGCGATCGACACAATGACGATTGAGTGTGTAGATTTTCTTAGACATAATTGTTGTGTGCGATACGAGACCAGTTGCACGCACTAGAAAAATGTATTGGCACGTAGCACAAGGCCAATCATGCACACTGCTGGTTTCAATGACTTGCTTCCACAAAAGAAAGAATTGATATCAGAGCTTATATAGTGAAGTTGTAGTGGTGGAGACTTTACAATGTGGTAACATGACTCAAATAGGAGGCTAGATATGTCATGACGTGGTATTTGAGCTCAAATGTTGATGTGATGTGGCCTTTGAGTAGAGCTGGGGATGTTTCATAGAAAATCTGCAAAAAAGAAGTGTGGTCTACCTTCTTATGCTAGGATCAATTGCTTCCTAGCACGAAAACAATTCTTTTCTATCATCATGTGCTTAGAAACACTATGTCTCTACAACAACATCGCTTGAATTCCCTCCTTGGTGTGAAATCATAACACTTTCTTCCACCCAAACATTTGATAAATCCTATACATGTATAGCTATAGGTTAGAATCATCAATCAACTATAGTCTTGAGGGTGAGGGAAGGCCTCAAGATTTGGATGATACAAGGACAAGGGATTGCCATTCACTTCCCTACATCAATATTTGATACATCTCTAAGAAGGGAATCTTCTTCTAAAATATTGCACGTAGCAATTGGAATGGGGTAACCTTGGTTGTTGGCACTAACATGTTGTCATCTTCAATGGTGATATGGACCTCCCATGCTTCTATCACTCATGGGATATATTTTTCTCCTTGAGTTGGAGATGTAGCAAGTTCTTTATCTCTGTTAGACTTCACTTTTCACACTATTCTCTTAGTTGTGCGGTTCCTGGGGTTAAGCTCTAGATGAATTCACCAACACTTTTCTTCCCAATTCCCACTCAACTTGCAGAGGTCTCAAAAGTTCTTGGCACTACTATATGAACTACTTGGCAGAATCCTTTTCTCCCCTTTCCTTTGAATCCACTATTGGTTTGTGGAAGTGTTCTTGTTAGTCCTCCTCTAAAAGCAATATGGCTTGTGGTATGTGGCTTGCTTCTCCCAATAAGATGCCTCAAGATGGTCCTTCTTCCCACAAAATGAACATGCCTTGGAAAAATAGCAATTGGTAGTGTTATGTCCTTTCCTCTTGTAGAAATGACAAACAAGGAATGTCTTGTCTAATGTAGGCCTCTTGGTATTCTTCTCCTTCTTACCCATTGGGTTTCTTGGCATGCCACTTCTTATAAATATGGTGCAAGTTAAGTCTTTGCACTTTCTTCATCACTACCCTTTTGTAATCAACCATAAGGATGGAGTGATAATGTGTTTCCATCTTTATCCATTACTACTCTTTCTTTTGACGAGCATGCCAATTCTTCCATGTCCTTTGACTTCACAAATGTGGTCTTTTTTATTCTTGGCCTTGTATTCTTTTGCCCATCGCTTGTCCATTGTATCACATCTGCCTTGGTATCTTGTAACTAATGCCTCTAGTATGATTTTCAAATTCACCAAAAGGTTCTTGAGAAATGTCTATAGGTGTGCTTACTAGAGTTGTCTTGGTCATGGAGTTGGCTTATATAGTAGCAATGGAAGGAGCTTTCTTAGTCTCTTAGACAATTGCTTGTAGCTTTGTTAATGCATTTGATCCATAATCCGAGTGAGATTGTCCATTTTCCAACTATCCATATGGATGACCTTCTCTCCTAATTGCACAAGTTGAACTTTGTGCTTGTCCAAATCTTCCCTAACCACAACAAGAGAGTCTTTTCATTCTTAAGATCACTTCTTTAGTGATGGAAACAATTTGGCAGAGGTCTCAAGGTTCTTCTCCATATTTTCGATCCTATGGTCATACATATAGATCTTCTCCTTCAAGTGCTTGTTCTCTTCTTTAAGTTAAGAATTGGTGGCCTATAGGTCTTCCAACCTTTCTCTAGGTTGCGATTATTTAGACATGAAGAACCAAAACAAGTGAGGAAAGAAGTCACTCACCTTGGGAATGTGGGGGATCATAGATAAAGCCAAAGGTTTTTTATTCTCACCCACCCACCATGTTTCATAAGCGACCGAAATTCAAATTACTTATACCCCATCTGACCAGGTCTTTCCTATTAAGTGAAGGAGGTGGGTAGGGAGCTATTTTCCATTGGAACCATCATTCAATCTACATCCAACTAATATATTGCCCAATGATGCTTGTGGTTGCACCACATTTTTAGTCATGCGTTGAACAAAGATTGTGTTTGCATTGGACTTTGTAAAGCATCAAATCCATCATTTGAACTTGTTCTAGTAATTGACCTTGAACCAATCGACGTTATTAATAAGAGACTATCTGTGGCATCCTTTCTTTTAGATCAAAACCCATATTTACCCATGATGAATCCACTTTCTCTTCAAAGTTCTAGGATTCATATCACGATCAAGGATTCAACTACTATGATACCATATGATCCATAAACGAGGGACTTATATATCACTCACTTTACAAACACAGATACTTTGTGGAATTAAATTTCTCGTCTATGTTTCTCTAACTTATGCAGAGATCTCTGTTCTTTGAATGGATACAAGTCCTTTATTCTTGGTTTAGTTTTGAGTGAAACTACTCTTCAAGATTAAAGGTATGGTGTACTCTCTAGTGTAACCCCCACACATCAACTAGCTAACAAAACAATACTAATTAGGCTAACAAAAACCAAGACTCTACAAAAAATCTGTGCAACTCCTTTGCACATTGATATCAAACTAAACTAAATCCATCAAGTCGATCAAGGTTGAGACTATGCTTCTTTGATCATTGTATGAGCATGAAGGTTGTTCTTAGGCTTGGGTTCAAGGCTTGGTTACTTATTTTGTGCCATCAACCAATAATAACCATCAAACAGTTCAAGTGACTCTGCTTCTACTACCAACAATATGGGCATGTAGGCTCTTCTTAGGCTTGGGTTCAAGGCTTGGTTAATTCTTTGGTGCCATCAACCAATAATAACCATCAACGAGTTCAAGTGACTCTACTTCTACTACCAACAATAATTCAACCTCTGTTGTGTTAAGATAACAATGCATAGTCTCTAGACTTGTTTCCACACAAAATGAACAATGCTACTAGCTTTGTATGGAGTGTTTGGATAACCAATGAAATCATCTCAATGGTCCTTTAGATGCAATCACCATAAGTATGTACTCAATATTCGAATACAAATTTCATTTCAAGGCACTTCTCATCAATATGTATGTATTCTTCCCAAGTGACTGTAATGACATGAATGAATCTTCATCAACAATTATCATGTGAATCACAATGCCTTCACTGGTTTCCTATGCTTATGATCAATTCCAATTTGAATTATCTATCATTACTTGAACTACAAACAAGGTGGAAATTTCTTAATTCACTTAAGACCATTTATAAATATACATGTGAAGCAATTATTTTAATAACATGAGAGAGGGAAACAATTCCACAAAAGCTAATGCTTTGTACCTAGGAATGCTCACACAATCTTAATTCACAAGATGCCAAACAAGGAAGAGAGGAATTAAATAATTCAGGTTATTATTTAGTGGCATGAATTACCACTCAACTCTCTACCAAAATGTTAAGTAAGCACTCTGACAACTCACATGTGCATCAATTAAATCATACAACCTCAATGAATGAATGACAATGCAATGCCATGCTAGTACAACCTATACACTGTGTGTACATTCTTTAGGGAAGCTTGAATGAATTGTGGCAACCATGGGCAAGCAAATAACTTGTTTTGTCTTCCCTCAATAGTGAATAAGCTTGAAAAACATAATTTTAAACCCTCTAGAATAGTGCAATTGTCAGTTAATGGAAGCCATAGATCTCTAATCTGAGACACAAATGAAAGGTGGAGAATAGAGAGTTGTTGGTACTCTTTAAATGATAAGGAGAATGAAAATATGAAGTAAAACACATAGTTACAATATAAAATGAATCCTTCCACCATTAAAATAACTAGGAAACCATTAAAATACAAAGTACCTTCAATTTGAACTTGGATACAAAACTCACACAACATTTAAACAACTCAGAGAGAAAATCAATCACACATGAACAAAATATTTACCTTGGAAACCCAAATGGGAAAACCAACATTTGAATGTTTGCTCAGTGTTATTTTGACAATATTTGGTTACAATGTTGCGGATGGCCCTCTATGCATATACGTCTTAGCCAACAAAAGCAAAACCCCCCCGAGAGTGAAATTTCAAGAAGAAATTGGGAGAGTTGAAATAATGGGAAGTCCAATAGACCCGACCTTTCATTTTCCATTCCTCAATATTTTCTCTCCTATTTTCATTTTCTATTTTATTTAATTCTTTTTTTTCCTCTCTTTTGTCTAATTTACTTTTACATTTCCATTGTCTTTAATATTTTATATAATAGCATTTATTGTCGATTTGTACTTAGGTACTAAGTCTTACAACCATTCTCATGTTCAGATCCATTTAGAATCGTATCCTCTCTTAATTTGATCCACCTCAACACAGATTCAATATGTATTCTTTGTGGTCGTGATCATACTTATATTTAATAATTGGATCCATTCTTATCTATTCATGGCTATGTTTTTTTTTCTATATATTACATAGATCCATAGTGTACTTGATTTGGTAGTCATTCTTAGTTTTCACCTAAGCATTGTTACCCACCTCAGGAAAGAGAGTTACTATTGATATCTTCCCATGTTTTGTAGATGTTATTATGATCCTAAACTTGCAACAACTTTCCACTTGACTCTTCAAATTTCTCTTTTCCTAAAGAAGTTGGATAATGTATTTTGATCATTCAATACTATACTAACCTCACACATTAGAAGAATCTATTATCACTCTAATTTGTTCACCCTTGTACCACACTAGGTGTTTTTCCAATTACACCTATATCCATACCTCCAAAGGCATGCCCAATGTTCCTAAAGATAGCCCCATTTCTAAATTTATTCTTCATATGGTCTATAACATATTTAAAATGCATGTTTTCTCTCCTTTGCACTAGTTTCCTTCACAAAACCATCACTTTGTGCACAATTTTCCTCGAAAACTAGAGTCCATATTCTTTGGCACTCATAATTGCCCAATTTTAGCACTAAGCCCTTAAAACATGAAAAAATAATAAAAATCTGAATTGTTTTGGTTAAGAGTAGGATTAATATGATCAAGACACTTTTCTTAATCTCCTTTTGGCTCTACCAATATTGGACCCCTAACCAAACCACCTTTTTCATATATAAATAGGAGGTGAATTGGAGATCAATGTGACCTTTGTCGCTCCTTGGGATTATGCTACCTTGATTTTCCTAAATTATGAAGTTAAAATTTTATGGAGGATATGTTTTTCTTTACTACTGTATGGTTAAGATGTTGTGATTTTGAAAGGAGTGGAGGCTAAATAAATATGGTGGGAAGGACCCTTATTCATGTTAGGAGGTCAATGATGAGCACAAAAGGTACAATTTGTGGTGGGATCCTCTCATGTTGTCTCTAATATGACTCCTTATGAGAATTTTCATGGTTCTTAATCTCCTTTTGGCTCTACCAATATTGGACCCCTAACCAAACCACCTTTTTCATATATAAATAGGAGGTGAATTGGAGATCAATGTGACCTTTGTCGCTCCTTGGGATTATGCTACCTTGATTTTCCTAAATTATGAAGTTAAAATTTCATGGAGGATATGTTTTACCATCAGATGGTTAAGATGTTGTGATTTTCTGAAAAGGAGGAGGCTAACAAATATGGTGGAATAGGACCTCATTCATGTTAGGAGAGGTCAATGATGGGCACAAAGGGTACAATTTGTGGTGGGATCCTCTCATGTTGTCTCTAATATGACTCCTTATGAGAATTTTCATGGGAAAAATCCCTCTATTTCACCTTTCAGGATTTTTGGATTGGATACATAGGTCCACTCTCCTCATGGAAGACACATTATATCACCTTTCCAATATACTCCTCACCAAACTATGGTTGGATACAATGAGTATTTTCAGGGGGGTATCATCTTTATGACACCATCACTTGCTGTATCACTAAGCATCATGAAGTTATATTTGATAAACCCATTCCTCACGATTTTCCAAGATCTCTTTGATCACTTATTTCTAATGATGATTCTGAGGAGGATTACTTGACATGTCTCTAAGGAATGTGCCTCTTCTTATTCTCTATATGAGTGACTTTTTGATGACACTCAACTTGTTGTAGTGGATCTTACCACATCTTCATAAAGTCTTGGTGCACCCATGGGTACCTTTCTGAGATCTTCTTCTGAATAGTCTTCAGTGACTTATGGGCCTACTTGTTCAACAAGATCCTCTCCTATTGTAGAGGTATCTTCCAAACTTCCATATTTTAACAAGGATATGCAACCTAGTGATGAACCTTCTTTTGATGAGAAGTCTAATGATGAACCTTCTTCCAATGAGAAATCCGGTGATGGTCTCTCTCCAAATGTGAAACATGGTGATGGGCCATATCTATATGTGCATCATAGTAATGAGCCCTATGTCGATGGCAATCCCTCTCCTTCCAGTAATATCCAATTTAATGATGACATATTTTTCTCAGAGTTGCCGGTGTTTGATGATGATGATGACAACGAAAATGATCCTACTACTTCACTATTGCCATATTTTCCCAAGTGAGCTATATCCACTCTTACCAATGTTTTTGACGTTCTTGCTCAACCTTCTTAACAATCCAAGCCACCCTCATCACAAGCCCTTATTTCAGCTAGCCCTGCTATACGTGAAAAATACGTGTTTGCGCCACTGAAGACCCCTTTTAGGATGATCAATCCCAATATCAATCTTGAAGCTTTCTTTATGAGCAATATGAATTTTGATGACCCCAACTTAGAGTCATGGGGGGTTCGTATGGTGATGTTTTGTGATAATCTATTGATGTAATGTTGTCTGTGTGGTCCCTTATTCAACTTAAGGGGGGTGTTGAAATATTTTGGCTAATTCTCACTTGTGGCCACTTGCCAACCTGATTTGTGGGTGGTTGAGGCCATTTTTGGGTTGACTTGTAGGTAGTTGTGGGGTGTTACACCCATTATTACATGTTATTTTATTTTATTTTATTTTAGGGTAAGGCGCCTAGTCTCCTCCTTGGAGCTGGTTCCTTAACCCTAGTAGGAGTGGAATAAATACAACACCTTCTTCATTTGTAACATCATCTCATTCAAGTGAGTTTATTCATTATTTTTCCTAAGAGAAACTATACTTGTGTTACTCACTCTTTTGAAGTCTTATATGTTCACCATTAAGGCATTGTTTTATTTCATCTTGTTTATCTTATTGAATTAGAGTTTGTTGGAAAATTCACCATAGATCCTCTATGTCATGATTTCTACCACTTAGTAATTGTAACGATATTTTCATCATGAGAATGAAGGAATGAAATTTCTTCTCCTTTCTGGATCTTTCCCATTGGGGCTCTCCAGTTTGTCCATTTGTGATTGATGGTTGCTGGTGTTTACAATAGTTTAAGTGTTGGATGAATTTTTTCATGAGATTATGTTCATTTCCATTTAATTGTTGAACTGTAACATAGCATTGTATCATCTAAGAAACCTTAGAAAAATATGATCTATAATCAGTAGAGAAGGAATTCAATCCTGGAAAAAGGAGTAAAACCTCGTTGCAAGCCAAGATTTTAAGTTTAAAGCATCTAAGACATCTTAAACAAATCTGATCTATAATAAGTAGAGAAGGAATGAAATCCTGGCAAAAGGAGAAAAACCTGGTTGCAAGCCAATTTTTTAAGTTTAAAGCATCTAAGACACCTTAGACAAATCTGATCTATAATCCGTAGAGAAGGAATTCAATCCTGGAAAAAGGAGTAAAACCTTGTTGCAAGCCAAGTTTTTAAGTTTAAAGCATATAAGACACCTTAGACAAATCTGATCTATAATTAGTAGAGAAGGAATTCAATCTTGGAAAAGGACTAAAACATCATTGCAAGCCAAGTTTTTAAGTTTAAAGCATATAAGACACCTTAGAAAAACCTGATCTATAATTAGTAGCGAAGGAATTCAATTCTGGTAAAAGGAGTAAAACCTAGTTGCAAGCCAAGTTTTTAAGTTTAAAGCATCTAAGACACCTTAGAAAAATATGATCTATAATCATTAGAGAAGGAATTCAATCTTGGAAAAAGAAGTAAAACCTCGTTGCAAGCCAAGTTTTTAAGTTTAAAGCATCTAAGACACCTTAGACAAATATGATCTATAATTAGTAGAGAAGGAATTCAATCATGGAAAAGGAGTAAAACCTCGTTGCAAGCCAAGTTTTTAAGTTTAAAGCATCTAAGATACCTTAGACAAATCAATAGAGAAGCTATTCAATCTTGGAAAAATGAGTAAGACCTCGTTGCAAGCCAAGTTTTTAAGTTTAAAGCATTGAGATCCATTGTGATGAACTGAATCGCGGAATACCAGAGACAATTTATGTATTGTTGAAGCTAGAAATCACTAGCCCAGAGAGAAGAGGATTGTGCAAGGTGACATTGACACTTTCCCTAAATGCCCATTCAATTCATTTCAATTTCGGATGATAATAGAAGGTGACCTAGTTTCAAGAGAACCATCAACCATATTTAAATCTGGGACATGCCAACCATGAAAGCCAACAAGAGCCTCAATGAGTATAGATTGAAACACTGGGATCGAGAGAATTGTGTTGCATTGCATTCTAAGCTCAAAAATTTACCATCAATAAGCCTTGGATCCTTAACAAATTTACAACCCAAAAATGATCTTCCCTATGTATCATTGGTATTGGAGAGTCACTCTATGTCCTCAAAATAGATGAAGAAGATTCCAAATACAAGTGTTGCAACTTCCCAGCCTCTGGTGGCGAGAGTTCTTCATCAAAGGAGCTTCCAAAGGCATTGCTTGGGTTCACCTTCTTATTATTATGTCTGTTGATTTCCTTGCAAACCTCCTCAATCTTCTTCTTGTGTTGTGCTTCGAAACCATGACACCAATCCAAGAAGAATGTTATGGAGGATGAGCTCAATAGGGACAATACGTGTGCTATCTCCGAGCTACCATTGGATATCACCTTTGCCGCATCGTTGATGTCTCCTATCAACAAACCCTCCCCCACCTTCGCAGGCATGGCTGTTTGTCTGTACCTCCTTGTTTCTTTGTCCTTTTGAATAATAATAATAATAATAATAATAATAATAATAAACGAATAGAGAATATAGAATGTCCTCTTGCTCAATATTTCATATCAAGTATATATGTATGTGCAAATAGTAATAGTTTGAATAAAATTGAATGTGCAAAGGAGGATAATAAGTTTAGGGGGTGATGATTGATGATTGATGATTGAGAGGTGAGGGGAATTTATTCAGTTCATTTATGTATGTAGATGATATCGCAAGGTTCTATAGACAGATTTAGATTTATCTATTTTAGTTTTAGTGGACATTAATCATCATCATCAATAGCAAGATTGTGGGATTTATTTAGTTCATGTGAAATTAAAATGTTTAATTGAATTGAGTGTTTAAGGGAAGATAATAAATTAGAGGGGGGTTTATTTAGAGGCATGGCATGTAAGTGTGGTTTGGATTTTTTTTAAGGTGGCAAAACCTATTATAATTCAATTATTAATTCATTCTGGGGACATATGGGTTGTTATTTGAGAATGTAGGTTGAGTCCTCATTGTTATTTAAGGGAAACCATGCCACTTAAAATAATCCATTGGTGGTTCGTAAGGGGTAGACTTTCACTCTTTCCATATGCTTCTAGGTCTTGAGTCGATTATCACGTTTCCTTACATTTGAGGAAAATGAGCTCTTAATGAATCAAAACTAGTTTTAGGTCTTATTCTAAGACTTCCATATTGGTTGTGAATTAATTATTAAACAATTATATATTTTTTATTAAAATAATAGTAATTTAATTTGAAGTCATAATTTATTTAGATATCAAATTGATGCATGAAATTCTCTTGGACAAGGAATCTCTTTTGTGTAATGATTTGAATCGGTTTATAGATATGTACAGAGATGTACATACTTTACCCCTCCACATTTGAAACTACGACTTTTAAGGAGGAAATACATATTTATAACCACTACGCTCACTTAAATTGTATAAAAGTTATCACTCATATGTATTAATTTTACCTTGAATCTATAAGTACCTAGAGGGATTGAAAAAAAGATATAAACTTACTATCACTTAAACGATTTAAGGTTAAGATTAATTTATGCTATTTTATTTTTACATTGAAGGTATTTCTTTAATGTGTTTATATCATTAGAAAAGGTTTTTCATCACATACATGTATATATATACTATTGGAAATAAAACTCCATTGGTAAAAGGATGAAAGGGCAGCTGCATGGTACATTTTCCATATCTTCTAGGTCAAATGGTGGGATTGAATCGTTGTTCCAGCTAAGAAACAATTGGCATAAGCATCCCTCACAAACTCCATTTTCAGATGTACTTTGTGAGCATTTTCTCTCTCATTCAACTGTGTGCACATCTCAAGGAGTAACTTCCATCATTATAAGGACTTGCTTGTCAAATTCAAAGAACAATGACTCAAAAGCCTTGGGTTTCTTAAACTTGTGTGGGAAGGGATGAGAATGGAGATCTACATGTCATAGTTGCTTTGTCTCAATGCATTGCTTGATTTCTTCTTATAAGTATTCTTAGTGAACGCAAAACCACCAACCTCCACCCTCGTTTTCATTTCTTTTTATCATTTTCACCCTTGTTTTCTCTTCTTCTACTAATACATTGTTGTCAATTTTATCTTCTACTTCCTAGTTTTCAAACTTGACGACCTCCTCAACTTTTCTTTTGAGAGATTGAAAAGCTTAGTCTTTATAGCAAAAATCGATTCCTTCTTGGGTTGAAATATATTTAATGTAATCATTGGATTGAAAACCTATCAACACTTGCAATTCCAAATCCATAGTTAGAACTTAGAATAATACATTGTTTTAATGAGATATCAATGTGCAGTCTGGATCTAGAGAACACGTGGGATAAGCACATAGGTTTTCTATAATGAAAAGGAAAATGTGAATGCCACCCACTAAACATTAAACCTGTTACAAATCTTAATACATTATTGTCAATTTTCTCTTCTACTTCCTAGTTTTCAAACTTGACGACCTCTACCGACTTTTCTTTAGAAAACATATTGGTTCCTTTTTGGATTGAATTGAAATATATTTAATGTAATTATTGGATTGAAAACATATCAGCACTTGCAATTCCAAGTCCATAGTTAGAACTTAGAATAATACATTGTTTTAATGCGATATCAATGTGCAATCTAGAGAGACCACCATGGACACGTGGGGTAAGCACATATGTTTTCTATAATGAAAAGGCAAATGTAAATGCCACCCACTAAACATTGAACCTATCACAAACCTTAGATCTTCACACAATTCAATGCCATCCACTAAACATTGAACCTATCACAAACCTTAGATCTTCACACAATTCAAGTCAAAAACCACGACACAAAATTGAGGACAAGATTTCACGATGAGTTCTTACATCAACTACAACTCTATAGTACTCCGGCTTATAATATCTAAAATAATACAAAACCATTCCTTTCTTATCCTCTATATCCATCCAAAACCATGCTAGTTGATATTAAACATTGAATGCCAATTTTTTAATGTATTTTTAACTTATTCACATTACACACGGAAATCTCCAATCCTAGGTTATGGAATATCCCTTTGCCCATATTTCCAATTTGAATATACTTTTAAGTGAGCCCGACATTTGAAAGTGTTTGTTTTATGAACATTGCATCTCACATCACATCCTCCATCCTCTCCTCTTTGTGGTTAAGGAAACTTCATAAAAAACAGAGCTCGGTGGTTCCCATCCTTCCAATTATCACTTACTTCTTTGGAGGATGGTTACTACGGCTATGCATTGAAAGATTTGTTGACATGTTCATAAGAATCTTAATGATATGATGAGCATATTCTTTAGATTTATTCTTTGCTGTTTTAATGGTTAATGGTCTTAACTAGGGTTAAATTTTACATTTATATATTTAATTTTTTATGAATTTGGAATGTTATATATATTGTATATGTAAATTTATTTCATTAATTATGATTATGATTATATATATATATATTTATATTTTTATATTTTTAGGAGTAAGTAAGTATTAAATTGAAAAATTATAGATTTTGTATTTTGGTTTATTAATGTTTAAGGGGATTTTGGTCTTTTCATTCATGATTTCAATTTTAACTAGAAATTTATAATTCAACTACGATGATGATTGTGATTGACCAATTTAATTAAACACAATTTTATTTATCTAAACAATATTTAATATCGATTTTTTTTATTATTACAAAAAATCAAATTAAAAATATCATTACTAAATCTTTCTCATTAAATCTTATGACTATATATTTTTCATTAAATATTAAGAATTAAATATTAAGAATAAAAGGTAAAGAAAATGTAAGAGAAAAGAAAAATATGCCACTGAAAAATATGCCACACATGTAACTTAGGAATGAGCCTAAAGGAAAGATGCCCACGAATTGTATGTTGACATATAAACATCTTATTATATGGTCATGTAATTAAATACAATCTTAATAGTAAAAGGTGAATAAAGTGTAAGAGAAAAATAAACCATCAACAACAAATGTGCATAAAGGAGAGATGACCACAAATTAGAGTGTACCCAAAAATATTTTTTTATTATATTAGTTTAATAATTAATATGATAAGTGTCACATGCCCACAGTCTCCTTGGGGATCCAACTCGACTTGGCACACTCAAGTTGTCCGACATCGCAACGTTTCGTTTCAACAACTTGACCAAACTGAAATGACGTCATTTGGACTACGCCTCACTTAAGACACACTCATACTTTGCCTTGAGCTATTCGTGCCAACTACAATTACGTTCTTTACTTTAAAAAAATACACAGTTCTTATAATTAGCCAATTACACAACCAAGAACATGCAACCATTCATACACAAGAGACACAAATATGGTTGGGTGACATAAGATGTGCCTAACACCCATATAAGTCTTTATATACAAATGTTGTTACAATGCTTACAATGAGGAGCTCGGAGCTCAATACATAGATATACAAGAATTCAACTAAGTTCTCATATACCAAAGTCTCCTTATTGCAACCTAAGTCTAACTATCATAGTCTTCTCTCCATTGCACATACTATCCTTCCTGACCTTCGCGCCTCTCTGTCATGCACCCTACCCAATACACCCAACGAGACACTAAGCCAAGCCTTCGCACTTTGCCTTCATCTTCGTCGCACTTCGTCTCACCTCTGCCCCAACCGCACACCTCACTCTCCAACTCGAATTGTGATGATGAGATGTGATGTATCTAGCTCATGCGCTTTGTGTTCTTTATATGGAATCCAACCATCTCCTTCACAAACCATAGCATCCTTTGGGGTGTTGTGCTCTTTCAGAGAACAACGCGCCCAAATGAACCTACACGCCCCTTTGTGGACTAACGTGCCCATCGAACTTGTGTGCTCATGAACCTTTGTGTCCTTTCAGACCAATCTGCTCCTCATGCCAACATGACCCAACCTCTTTGGTGCACCCTTGCCTTGTGCATTTCCTTGAACCGACCGACGAGACTCTATGTGGGTGTGTCGATGCGGTCATCCAACCTCTCCAATGCACCCATGCTGCTAAGGGTAGGCGAGTCCACTCCTCGTGCATGCACCCAAGTCACCCCTTCCTTACCCAAATGAAACCCAAGTACTCATCCTCTGTTGTAGTGAAAGTATGGCACATGCCTTCTTGGGTCCGCACATCACCATCCCAAGGCACTCCTTCCCTTGCCTATAAGACTTCATTTTCCCAATCGATTGCATGCCCCTTGTGTTCTCTTGACCAACTTGTCACTGAGTCTACCCAAGGAGCATCCATGCTCAGTGGGTGTTGTAGAGGGATTTACATCCTCCCCTCCTAAATTCGTTATTGTCTCAACAACATCCTCAAAATTTGTCGTCTCCAACCTCTACCCGAACTCATGCTTTCATCATGACTAAGGTCGTGGTGTGCGGGTCCAAAATAACACTAAGGTTCATGAGCGCATAGGTTTGATGGGTGTGCCATTCCGCGAAGGGGAATGTCGGTTCATTTGGGAACATCAATCTGCGAATAGGCGTGACACCTTAAAGGATATGATGATTCACGAAGGATATGGTTGGAGTCCATATAAAGAACACAAGGCACATGAGCTATAAACAAAAATCACATCATCACAACTCGAGTTGGAGAGTGAGGTCTGCGGCTCAGGAAAAGGTGAGACGAAGTTTGACAAAGATGAAGGAGAGGTGTGAAGGCTTGGATTAATGTTTCGTTGGGTGTCTTGGGCAGGGTGCACAATAGAGAGGCATCAAGGTCAGGGAGGGTAGTGCACGTGATGGGGAGAATACTACAACAATCAAACTCAAGTTGCGACATGGATACTTGGGTGTATGAACAAGTAGGCAAGTCGAGATGTGGCTTATCTGAATTCTCGCATATCTATGTATTGAGATATGAGATCCTCTTTGTAAATCATTGTAACATAATTTGTATATAAATACTTATACGGGTGTTAGGCACATCTTGTGCCACCCAACCATATTTTTGTCTCTTGTGTATGAATGGTTGAATGTTTTTGGTTGTGTAATTGGTTAAGTATAAGAACTATGTAATTGTTTAAGTATATAACATAAGTGTAGTTGGCACAATTGGCTCAAGGCATAGTGTGGGTGCATATTAAGTAAGGCATAGTTAGGGCAAAGTAATTTTGGTTTGGTCAAGCTTCTGAAACGAAACATCATGGTGTCGCAGGACCCTAGGTGCTGGACGACTTGGGTGTGCCAATTCGAGTTGGATCCCCAGACAGACTGTGGGTGCATGGCATATGGTATCAAAGAAGATTTTGTGAACAATTTGGTGAGGTGGATTGGTTCATTGCAGAGATAGATTTGGTGGACAGTTGGTATAAATCTTGTGGAATAAGTTGGTACTAATTGACATGATGAGTTGCCGATGAAGTTGTAACTTATGGACAATTATGGGCATAGGCCTTGTGCATACGAAGAGTAGAGTTTGTGAGTGAACCAAAGAAAACTTTGAAGATAGTTTGGTGTGATATTCACCATTGTCACCTTCGTGATAGATGGTATCAGAGCAGATTTGGTGAACAATTTGGTGAGGTGGATTGGTTCATTGCATAGATAGCTTTGGTGGACATTTGGTATTAATATTGAGGCAGAAGTTGGTACTAATTGAGATGAAGAGTTGTCGATGAAGTTGTAACTTATGGATAGTTTTGAGCGTAGGCCTTGTGCATACAAAGAGTAGAGTTCGTGAGTGAACCAAAGCACTTGGATAGGGAGAATGCCATAAAACTTGTCACATATTTCATCATATAAGTTTGAATGAATTTGGGGTTGTTGGATCGACTCATTGACATGTTGGGCACTCCATCGGACAGGTAGAACAAATCTGAACATGCCATCGGGTTGTGTGAAGAGTTTTGAAGGATCCAGGTGAGATGGTACATTTGCACACTGGTGAAGGCAGAGTTGGAGTAGTAGCATGCATGTGTCTTGGTGTAGTAGGTGACCAAGGCGCTGTTGTTCAAACAAGAAGTGGCGAGTTGAGGTGGGACAAGTTGGGTGCACACAAGTAGAGTTGTGCGATGTAAGCCAAGGTTCGACTTGACCTAAGAGATGGAAGGCATGCATGAATGGAAGGACACGATGGACATTGTGAAGAAAAGTTTGATGTAGTTTCGGGAAGGCTCAAAGAGGATTCTTGAAATTTCACGATGAAAATCATGTGATGAAGAGACATGGAATAATAGAATGCACATTGTGAAGCAAAACTTGGTGGAGTTACGGGAAATATTGAAGAAGATGCGCGAGATCGAGGAACAAACACAATTTTGCGACAATGAAACAAGGGACTTTTTTGATGGAACCGAGTCTAGAGAGATTCCAAGGTTGGGGTTGCTCAACAAGGAGTGCGCCCAAGGAAAATGAGACGTCACAACAAGGACAAAGCTACTTTATCACAGAAGAAGACTTGTTCGGTGTTTTATTTTTGATGAAAACCACTTCGCAACAGACTTTCCGATGAAGACTAAGTTGGAACAATTGGAATAATACCAAGTGAAATAGGGAGAGGATAAGCTTACCACCATGGTGAAAGTATTCCAAATGCTCGAACCTTCAAAGGAGATGTTGGAAGTGGTGGAAATTTTGGCAGCATGTTTAGATGAGTTCAAATATAAAGGCCACATACAATGTTCATAAGGTGAAGGAGAAGGACTTTGCTTTGTGGATTTGACAGTGAGTGGGGTGAAAGTGGCTGCTTTGGTAGACACTGGCATGACCCACAACTTTGTGAGTGAGTAGACCATGAAGTCACTCCATCGTAATCCTAAGAGCATCATGACCATGTACGAGGTGGTCAACTCAGTAGTGGAACTGATAGTTGGGGTGGTTCGCTTCACATCTTTGAGAGTTGGAATTTGGTTTGGCAATTGGGACTTGACACTTTCTCCATTGGATGATCATGCATTGGTCTTGGGGCAATATTTTTTTCAAATTTTCCAAGGCAGTTCCACTCTCACACATAAGTTTCTTGGTGTTCTTGGATGAAGCCAAAACGCCAAGTATGCCCATGATGATGAAGAGGAAGCTTGGATGAATACACATGATGTTTATGATCAAGTTGACGGAGGGAGTCAATGGAAGTGCATATAGACCTTGCGACATGGTGAAACAAAAATGTGCAAGTTTGAACATGGTGAGCTTGGGAGGATTGGGCCAGACATAACGAAGGTTGACAACAATGGAGACATTGGTGAAGTTTGTCTTGGAGAAGACAGATTGGTTGTGAAGTCCGAAGTACCATAAGCAAGAGTGAGAGGGTGAGATGAGGTCACCCATCGTAACATTTTCCAAGGATATCACAGAGGAGACACAACCCAAGTCACCATGCTACCAGCAAATTTGTGAAGGGGTTAAGGCAAGTCAGTTGGAAGACTCACTTTTGGAAAAATATCTAAGTGTTTAGATAGAGTAGTGCATGGAGGCACTCACTTAGCCAGACTTGGATTCATATGTGAAAGAATTGGGGAAGGAGGACTGACACCCCACATCCATTTTGAACTTTTGTAGGAAAGCCACGGGGATATATGACTTTCAACTAAGTGTATAAAAGCTTGAAGAGTTGGGATGAACACCGAAGGAAGTCACCTTGGTGTTGAGATATTTGTGCATGGAGCATAAGCTTGACACTATGTATGATAATAGCCTTGGTGGCGACTATTGGGTACACTCATTTGCTGAGAAGAAAAAAGTGTTGAAACACTGTTAGGAAGCAGACAACATGGCCTTTGGTGCCTCATGAAGAGGTTCCATCATAGACTTGGAGATATGCATTGCCGAGAGGAAGGTAGTGTGGTGTGGGGCACTTTGGAGGAAGGTGTCATAGAAAATTCATGTGAATGCGACTTATTAAGTTGGAGTACTGAGGTGACCTCACTTTGGTGCAATGAATATGACAATTAGTGTGTTGGGTTACAGAGAGAAAGCTTGACAAAAAATTGGTGCACTGGGTTAGTGAGGTGACTTGGCATCCAGGGGAAAGGTGTAAGACTTTTGACTTAGTCTTTGACATTGGACATAGTGATGGAGGTGCAAACATAAGTGACTATGTTTTGGCATGGGGAGTACATTCTCATGAGTTGGGTGTGATGGTTGGACTGGCTACCCAATCAGTCTAAGGCATGAGGGACATCAATGTGCAAAATCATGGATAATATGGTTGTAGTATGATCGCAATAGTGGGTCATAAGGAGTTCAACACATAGGCAAATTTTTGAAGAGAAGTGGGAAACAATCAATTGTAGTAGACAACGACAACAATGAAAAAAACATAAAACAACAAGGCAACAACATCATGATGAGACAATGCGATAGATTTGGGTGAATTTCATCCTTTGAGTTGGGTGAAGCGACAATATTGACTCAAGTAACAGAGCGTGTAGGGTTGGGTGAAATGTAGTTGGGTTGATCTGTGGAAATTTGGGGTTTCTAGTTGGCATGAAACTTGGGGTTTCCATGAGACTTGGTCACAATGGAAGAATGAGTTTTGGAAAAGGTTGGAGACGACATATTTCGAGGATGTTTTCAGGACGACAATGACTTTAGGTGGGGGAGGATGTAAATCCCTCTGCGACACCCATCGAAGGTGGACGCTCCTTGGGAAGACTTGACGACAAGTTGTTCAAGAGAACATAAGGGGCATGCAATTGGTTGGGAAAATGAACTCTTATAGGTGTGAAAAGGATCAAATCGGGTGCACAATGGTGATGTGCATACCTAAGGGGGAACGCACCTTACTTTTCTTGTAATGAAGGATGAGGACTTGGGTTGCATTTGGTCAAGGACAGGGTGACTTGGGCGCACACCCAAGGAGTGGAACTACTTTCCATTGGCAGGATGGGTGCATTTGAGGGGTTGGACAACCTCATTGACACACCCATGAAAAGTCATGTCAGTCAGTTCAAAGAAATTCACAAGTCTAGGGTACACCAAAGAGGTTGGGGCACGTTGGCATGAGGACCGTGCCCAAGGTTGGGGTGCATCGATCCAAAAGAACAAGAAGGTTCATGAGTACACAGGTTTGATGGGCACGTTGGTACGCAAAGGGATGCACTGGTTTGTTTGCTTGCACTGCTCCACGAAGGGGTGAGACACCCCAAAGGACGCGATGATTCAAGAAGGATATGGTTGGAGTCCATATAAAGAACACAAGGTGAATTAGCTAGAGACAATAGATCACATCATCACAGCTTGAGTTGGAGAGTGAGGTCTATGACTCAGGAATAGGTGAGATGAAGTTGAAGGTGATGTGCAAAGGATTGGATTAGTGTCTCATTAGGTGTCTTGGGTAGGGCACATGATACAGAGGCGTGAAGGTCAGGCAGGGAAGTGCACGCAATGAGGAGAAGACTGTGATAGTCAGACTCAAGTTGCGACAATGAGACTTGGGTGCATGAGAAAGTAGAAAAGTCAGGATGTGACTTAGCTGAATTCTTGTATATATGTATTGAGCTCTGAGCTCCTCTTTATAAAGCATTGCAACAAAATTTGTATATAAATATTATAAGGGTGTTAGGCACATCTTGTGCCTCCCAACCATATTTATGTCTCTTGTGTATGAATGGTTGCATGTTCTTAGTTTTGTAATTGACTAAGTATAATAACTATGTGATTATTTAAGTAAAGAACACAAGTGTAGTTGGCACAATTGGCTCAAGGTAGAGTATGGGTGCATCTTGAGTGAGGCATAGTCTGGGTGAAGTAATTTTGGTTTGGTCAATCTTTTGAAATGAAACGTCGCTCGCAGTGCCGCATGACCCTAGGTGTCGAACAAATTGGGTGCACCAAGTCAAGTTGGATCCCTGGGAAAAGTTGTATACACGGGAAGATGGCATTAGAGAAAACTTTGAAGATAGTTTGGTGAGCTCTTCATCATTGACAGCTTTGTGATAGTTGGTATCAAAGAAAACTTTGAAGATAGTTCAGTGAGATCTTCACCATTGTCACCTTCGTGACATATGGTAACAGAGCAGACTTGGACAATAGTTCAGTGAGCTGGATAGGTTCATCAAAGGTCCCAAACTTTGGTGGAAAATTGGTATCAAGATTATGGAAGAAGTTGGTGTTGATTAGTAGGCCAATTAGTTGCAGACGAACTTGCAAATTGTTGGACAGTTCTAGGTGCATGCCTTGTGAAAACCAAGAGTAGAGTTCATGGGGGAACCAAAGAAATTGGACAGGGTGAACGTCGCAGAGTTGAAGTTTGAATAAATTTGGGGTTTCCATTTTGCAGGAAAATCATGGTTTCGACTTCACAGGAAGATTTGGGTTTCCACTTCATAGGAAATTTGGTGTTTCTAGTCGGCACAAAACTTGAGGTTTCCATGAGACTTGGTTGTGATGAAGGAATGAGTTCGGGAATAGGTTGGAGATGGAAAAATTTGAGGATGTTGCTGATATGACAATGAATTTAGGTGGGGGAGGATGTAAATCCATCCACGACACCCACCAAGCATGGATGCTCCTTGGGAAGACTTGATGTCGAGTTAGTTAAGAGAACATAAGGGCCATGTGATCGATTGGGAAAAAAAAGTCTTATAGGCATGGGAAGGACCAACTTGGGCACATGATGGTAATGTCCAGACCCAAGGCGACACGCGTCTTTCTTTCTTTGCAATGGAGGATGAGGAATTGGGTTGCATTTGGGCAAGGACGGGAAAACTTGGGCACATTCCCAAGGAGTGGACCTACCTGCCCTTGGCCAATTGTGGTCACATGACAATAAGTCAAGAATAAAAATGATTGAAGTTGTTAAGGTGGTCTAATTCAAATGGTTGTGAAAAAAATTGTTGAGTTTTTTATTTGGGTTCAAATCCCATGTTATGATTGGTCCTCTTCTTGAGTTGTTTATTGGATATCATGATCATCATGAGATTGTTGGAAAAGCCTTGAGTTTCTGTAGAATCTAATTTACCGTGGACACCATCCTTAGAATGACAGGAAGTGCTTGGAATATTTCCCTGAGATATATACTTTAACTATAAAATATAAAAAAAAATGATTAAGGTCATGTCATAATTAATAATTAGTCATAAATAGTTAAGTTATATTGAATTAATAAAGTTGTTGCACTAATAGTAGTGCAACACATTATGTCCCCTATATGTATTATGATCTAGATTTATGAGTGTAACGAAATGAAAACACAAATTTATAATATTAACATAGAGACACATTGAATAATAAGATAGATACAATAAAACTTGACTTCTATTAAATGAGAAATGTGCCGAAACTGTAAAATGTAGACTAAAACAAAGTTGCTAGAATGGTGACAACTTATATCTGAGAAGATATGTGACACCTATGCTCATTCACAAGAAGATGAGTACAATGAGGCTCTAAAATCCTTTTTACATCAAACATGAATGCCAACATCCTAGAAATCCAAAAACCTAAACCTACGATATGAAGAGCCAAAAGTCATGTGGGCCCCGTTGGGGTAAGTTGGTACATCAACTTTTTGGGGTCCTAAATTTTGCATACAATCTCCGTTTGGGGCGTTTTATACCTCATTGGAAAGGTCTATACGAGAATTAAAACTTCTGCTCGGAGTTAGGGCATTCCATAGGAACCCTCATCCCCTCAAAAGTCCAGAAAAAACGTTGTTTAGGGCCTCAAAATGACCCCAGAAGTTTGGGACTCGAAAATCTAGAAACAATTGCCAAGATGAAAATTGTAACTGCCAAGATGAAAGTTGTATGTGAGCCAGATGGAAGAGGTGGTTGGCCATGTATATCCACTTGGATAAATACTCCCTCCTTAGGAAGAAATTGTTTCCATTGCATTGAGTTCCCCCATCAGATGAGGAAACTTTTGTTGAATTTGGCCTCATGTGAGCCACTTGCCTTGGTGCAGGAGTTGCCCTGCCTTGACAACCCGATAAAGCTGAAGCTTCTGTTGGCGAGTTCCATTGAATTGTGTCTCCATGATATGATTAGTGGATGCTTGTTCCATGCAGTCAGGGTTGATCTCTGTTGGTTTCAACTGTTATACTATCTCTGAGGTGTCCAATAATGGTGGAAAGTATGGTCGAAGGATGTCCACATTAAACACTGGGTGCAAGCCAAGGAAGGGGGGAATGTTGAGCTCAAAAGCATTGTAACCCACAACCTTGGTGATGGTATAAGGTCCATAGAGGAGTGGATGAAGCTTTTGATGGGGTCCTGTAAGACATTCTTTATGCAAGTGCAACCAAACTTTATCTCCCACCTGAAACTTGTGTGGAACCCAATGTTTATCATGGTGTTGCTTGTACTTGGCATTGGACTTCTACAAAATATCCTGAACCTGTTGAAGCATGTGATGGATTCATTCAATGGACCGGGTGGCTTTGTCAGCTTTGGTTTGCGCATGGGATGATTCTGTCTATGTGGATGCAAGGGGTAGTGCAACATCGACACTACTACATATGGGCGGATTATTCCATGAAATTTTTGCACGTTTCCATTATTTTCATGTTTTTTTTAAACAGGGTGGGATTTTCATTGTTATTTCCATGAAAGTTCGTTGCTATTGCCACGAACATGTTTTTTAAATTGGGAGGCATTTTCATCTCTATTTCCACGAAAGTTCGTCGTTATTTCCACAAAAGTTCGTTGCTATTGCCACACAATTTTTTCCTTTCTCAAAAAACATCTGGTAACGACTAGTTGACTAGTTGATCTATATATACCTGACTTTAAGAGACTTTGTGACACAATTTCTATAGTTGCGACATTGTTCATGGATTTTGTTTGAGCTGTTTAATTTTTCCGTCACCCACTGGTTGAAAAAATCCAATTCTCGATCTACATAGCTCGAATTTTGAACTTGCAAGGTTAGTATGTTTTTTTATTGATGTACTTATTTAACTTGTAAATTTTTGTTCAAATGAAATTTCATGTAGCTTGTTTCTTCCTTGATAATATATTATATGTGTAGTACCATATTTCATGTCATTAGTTTTTGGATCTAGTTAGTATATTCTATGGAAATTCATGTGAAATGTCAAGAAAAATATTTTCCGAAGAAGTATTTTAAGAAGAGGGAAAATCACTCCATCAATAAGTCAATTCAAACATTAAAAACAAATGTCATTATCAATCTAGATTAATTTGAGCCTACAATTCCTTATGTAAATTTAATCCTTATTACAAAACCACCAACTCATAACAACTTTACCGGTTGGACTAATGTTTGAAATAGAAAGTGGAAAAAAAATCCTCTTAAGTCTAATTCTATCGCTTAGAGACCTTGTTAGCTCTCTAACATTGTTATCATATCGATCTTAATAGTTAATCAATAATAATAAAAAAAGCATGTCCAAATGTCTTAGAAGAAATAATTGTGAGGATTGTAGGTCACTGTAAATAAACATATCATAATCGAAAGTAGTAGCTAAAATATCATGAAGGAGTAGCTAAAATATAAAAATTTGACAACTTACTATTTGGTATGGTGTAGGTAAGACAATTACTTGTCAGTACAAGAATTTATCACTATGAACGAAAATGACAGGAAGCTTGCTTGGTTAAGAGCGACATTAGAGGTGAGGGGTGATGGAAAATGTTATTTCCCTTGCTATGATTGCAGGGGCTTGCAAAGAAAAAGACTTTTAATAACAACAACTGAAAGACATTGTAGGGAGAAGGGGCACACCGAAGGGGGTTATGAATATCGTCCCTTGGTAATAGGATTCAATATTTAATGTATTCTCTGTAATAATCATCAAGTCATGAATTTTAGTTATATTTCTTATCGAGATTTTTATATTTTCTATACACACTAACTTTTCTACGTTTTTTTTTAAATATATAGACAATGCCCCCAAAATGTCGACCTCCAGAGAGTTATTTTCCAAGTACTAGCAGAAATACTCCTTTACAGGGTGATGAACTTCGAGATCAGAATATTGAAGCTGTTGATCAAGTTATTAATGATGATATGGATGGAGATAATGTTAGTGATTCAAATCAGGAAGANATCAAGTTATTAATGATGATATGGATGGAGATAATGTTAGTGATTCAAATCAGGAAGATGAGATACATAGATTGATCCAAGACACATTTTCTCCAATGGATGAGGACAACTAGGATGATAGTCATGATGTTGATCCTCTACTCAAGAAGTCACGTCAACCTCTTTATGAAGGCTCAACAACAAATCTTTTATGCCTCACACAGATACTAAGGTATTTAATTTGTTAATTATTTATGCCTGCATGTTCACAAATACTTAAAAGGTTCAATTTTTTCCTATATTGCTATTGTTTTCTAATTAGTAAATTAGTATGGATGCTATATTGATGATTCATATTGTTTACATTGACTTATTGTTTTGAATTTTGTAGATTGTTAGGTGAATTTCTATTACCGATGTCAAATATTTTGACACACACATATCGATAAATATATGTGATTATGAAATAAATTGGAATGGACTATCAACCTATTGATGCATGTCCTAATGATAATATCATATACTATGGAAAATATGCATTAGAAAATGAATGCCCACAATGTCAAATAAGTAGATATCGAACCAATAAAGCATCAAAGAAGGCGCCTCACAATTTTCTTTGTTATATTCCGATAATTCCACGTTTCCAATAGTTGTTCAGGTGCCAAAGTATAGCACAGTTTATGGATTTCCATGCAAAGAACAAAAGTTCATACGATGTTCTTTGAATGCCTGTAGATGGTTTTTCATTGAAGTACATCGAAGAAAAGTGGCCAATTTTTAAAGAAGAACCTCGTAATGTTAGAATTTCGTTGGCAACTGATGGTGTCAATCCATTTGGAGAGCTTCGTTCTACGTACTCAATGTGGCCTGTTTTTTTTATAAACAATAACCTTCCTCCTTGGATGTCGATCAAGAGAGAGCACACAATGTTGGCAATGATTGTTCCAAGTATTTAATTATCTTTTATTTTCTTTAAAGTATGACAAAA